>JACEEZ010015376.1:165000-187500 GCA_016584305.1 Chionoecetes opilio
CCCTACCCTTACCGTCGGCTAGAGTTCAGAGTTCCAACTTTTCACGTTGTCAAGTATTCCTATATTCGACGACTCAATATATATATTTACGAAGCTTGAACTTAGTTTCTGTATAAATAACCTAACCTAATCTAACTTTACCTAATCCTTACCGTCGGCGAGAGTTCCAGCTTTTCACGTTGTCAGATATTCCTGTTTTCTACGACTCAATATATCTATCTATTAATCTTTTACCTGAGTTTCTATATACTTCACCTAACCTAGCCTAATCTAATCTAACTTTACCTAACCCTTACCGTCGGCTAGAATTCCTGGTTTGTGTCGGGACGAGAATTTCGGTAGAGGAGAGCACCGGGTACCGAGGGGAGGGAGAGGGGAAGGGTTACCTGGCTGTGAGGGGAGGATGAGGGGAAGGGGTTGGGGAGGGAGAGGGGAAGGGTTACCTGGCTGTGAGGGGAGGATGAGGGGAAGGGGTTGGGAGGGGGGGAAGGTGGGAGGGAGGGGAAGGGTTACCTGGCTGTGAGGGGAGGAAGGGAGGTGTTGGGAGGAGACGGGAAAGGTTACGGCGTGAGGGGATGAGGAAGGGTTGGGGAGGGAGAGGGGAAGGGTTACCTGGCTGTGAGGGGAGCCAGGTGTGTTGAGCCTGAAATTAGTGGATCTTCTGGAGGTGATTGTCCCCCGTTCGCGTCGCCTTAAATTCTGCGTACCTTACTTTTCTTTCTCTTCTCAATTCTCTCTTCTTTTTTCTCCTCTCAATTCTCTCTCTCTCTCTCTCTCTCTCCTCTCTCTCTCTCTCTCTCTCTCTCTCTCTCTCCTCTCTCTCTCTCTCTCTCTCTCTCTCTCTCTCTCTCTCTCTCCTTCCCGTGTGTCCATTGCATCTCTTCTTTTCTCACATCTCTTCTGTCTTTACTTTCTTCCCGTCTCTCTCTCCATTATTTCATCCTTTGCCCTGTTGTTTATGTACCTTTGCCTCTATTTATCTTGCTTTAAATTTAGTCGCTAGGCACACACACACACACACACACACACACACACACACACACACACACACACACACACCATAGCCATCTACACCAAAACCTCTTCCAGACAAGGATAATAGTGTCGAGTGTGGTGGCATTAATGGGGTTGAAAGGAAGGAGAAACGGCACGAAGGAGGCAAGGAAAGGGAATGTTATGAATGCTCTATGGGATAAATAGGGTGAGGGGTGTCGAGAGGGGCGTGACGAGGATGTATCACGTACTGTACGTGAATATTACACCACTGAACGCCCGGTCGGTGCTAGGGGGGGGGGGGGGGGGGACCTGAATGCCTTGTCTGGTGGTGGAGAGGATTTATTGGTATTTCTTTCTTTCATATTCACTTTTTCTTTTGTGTGTATAAAGATGCGTTCTCGATATTTTCAGCTTGTGTTCCCTTATGTGTTCCCTTGCCTGTGTTCCCTTGCCTGTGAGTTCCTTCCCTCTTTACCGCCCTCTTCCTCCTCCTTTTCATCATCATCATCGTCACCATCTTTTGTTTCGGCGCTGATGAATTTAAAACTCTAATTTTCTGCAACTCAAGCAAGTCTGTGAGCCACAATGGTGCACCAATAAGAGCCAGACCGATTGCTTCCCCGCCAGTCGCGGCGCCTCGTCGGGTCTGGCTCGTTGCAATCCTGGCCGCCTGAACCACGATTTATTGAAGCAAGCCGATTGCATAATTATATCAGAGATGAGGCATGGTGATAATTATTATGCGTGTCCTCGTTGCATAAATAAATATCTCATGTTTCTGTGGCGCACAAGGGTTTCCGCAGCAGTGTCGTAAACAAAGCGCTGACAAACCGATATTAATCTATGAACAAGAACTGAAGAGTCGAGTCTCCTGTCAACTATAGGAAATTCATTCATATTTCCCGTTATAGATACATACCTAGATTGCTGTCGCTAACTCATTTATTTCATGACTCACACAAAAGAGAATGCACCAACGAGGTAGTTTTTAAATCAAGTATAGTTTCCAAGGGAGTATCAGTTTCAAGTATAGTTTCCAAGGGAGTATCAGTTTCAAGTATAGTTTCCAAGGGAGTATCAGTTTCAAGTATAGTTTCCGAGGGAGTATCAGTTTCAAGTATAGTTTCCGAGGGAGTATCAGTTTCAAGTATAGTTTCCGAGGGAGTATCAGTTTCAAGTATAGTTTCCGAGGGAGTATCAGTTTCAAGTATAGTTTCCAAGGGAGTATCAGTTTCAAGTATAGTTTCCGAGGGAGTATGAGTTTCAAGTATAGTTTCCGAGGGAGTATCAGTTTCAAGTATAGTTTCCGAGGGAGTATCAGTTTCAAGTATAGTTTCCGAGGGAGTATCAGTTTCAAGTATAGTTTCCGAGGGAGTATCAGTTTCAAGTATAGTTTCCGAGGGAGTATCAGTTTCAAGTATAGTTTTCGAGGGAGTATCAGTTTCAAGTATAGTTTCCAAGGGAGTATCAGTTTCAAGTACAGTTTCCAAGGGAGTATAAGTTTCAAGTATAGTTTCCAAGGGAGTATCAGTTTCAAGTATAGTTTCCAAGGCTTCCCCCTCTCCGGACGCCCCGTCTCCTCATGAGGTGCTATGAAGTGGTCCTTATAACAGGGTGGGTGCCGCGGGGCCAGTGTGGTGGATGACACGAACGGATTCAAGCTGGAAAAGGGTAGATTTAAAAAAGGAAATAGGGAAAAACTGGTTCACAAATAGGGTGGTAAATGATTGGAATGGACTCAGTCGTCAGGTGGTTAGTGCGGAGTCAATAGAGTTTTAAAAGGAAGCTGGATAAATTCATGGATGGGGATGAAAGGTGGGTGTAGGTAGTGTTAAGTAACAGGAACTATCACGTGTAGGTCTCGCGGCCTCTTGTAGCTTCCTTATTTTCTTATGTTCGTATGATGCCTGGGATTTAAACCTGGCTTATAGCGGGCAAAGAGCAGCGTCCAATATGGCACACTATGCTACTTATCAATATATTCCTGCCCTGCGGTGCCTCAGCTCGTGTGGATGTGTATGCCTTGCAAAACTAGGGTTGTTTCTGTCAATGGCCAACCGATAGAGTCAGGCCGTAGAAATCTAGTTTTGTGCAGGGCAACTGAAGACTCTCACTCAACTCTCCTCTCTCTCATTGTGTTCACGGTGTGCTATATGAGGTCAGTTCAACATGAGAGAAGAAAATGAAGTAGAGTACAAGGAAACAAGGTCATTCCGCCTCCCCCCTATGCCCCCCGAGCCCTGCCAGCCAGCCAGCCCTCAGCCGCTGTCCAGCTTCCTCCGCCATCCAAACTAGCTCCTTTTTTTTATTGTTGAATCACCAAATAAGAATGACTTTCAAATGAGTTACAGTAATATACAGACACAAAAGCATTATGAAAGCCACTGTTGAGTTCATCTACCCATGGGTTACAGTAACACGTATACATGAAGAAAGTCCCGCCAAAACATTGATTACGTCATCCTACATCACTGCGCGTGCGTCCAGTGCTTCCACATGCAGGGTAGTTACCCTATTTTAGGGTAATCAAGCTTATGTTGGGGTAGAGTTTGGGTTAATTAATAGAGAAAAAACAACTTAAGGAAACAAGGTAACTCTGCCACCTCTTTCCTCCTCCCAGCCTCACTCACCACCTTCCGCAACAAATATAGTCCATTTTTCCTATTTTCTGAATTGAATAACCAAATCACAATGACTTCCACATGAGTCACAGTAATATAATGACACATATATAGCATGGAAACCTCGGTGGAGTTAATCTACCAATGGGTTACACGTAGAAAAGAAGAACGTCGCGTCAGAACAATTAATTACGTCATCTTACATCAGTGGTTGCCTCTTCTTGTCACCACAGGACGCGCGCAGCCAAGCCTCAGTTTCAAGGTCGCGCGGCGGGAGAGAAAGACGTTTGATTCGAGACACCTAAAGTTTAATTATTTTGTGATCGCGCGAATCCGTGGATATATTACCCTCGCGTTACAGTCTCCAGAGTCCTTCTAGGCATCCTGTTCCCGCCTATCACGGGCAGGAGTGCGTGGCATCAGCAGGGAATGGCCAGGCAAGGTATGTGTGATGGTGGCGGCGGCGGGCTAACCTCAACATTCAAATGCGGGAGACGGGAGGAAGTTTTGCAGGACATTATCTGTTTTTGTAACGATGTGTGAAGGAACAGGGCAGTGCTTGCAACTGTGTGCTTGGTGGGAAGGTATATGTTAGCTGTGGGGGTGGTGGGATGTACAGAGTGAAGGAAGGAAGGAAGGAAGGAAGGAGGAAGTAATAATGACGTGAGGAAGGAAGGAAGAGGGTGTCACGGGCCCCCGCCGCCGACTCCACATGGAGCGGCGAACCACTACCAGTCTGTGCGTGTTGATTCTTGCCATTTTTCTTTATTTATTTACCTCTTTTTTTATTCTAATCACTATGTCTGCTGGATGTCAATAAATTTGTGGATACTTTACCTACCATTTAATTTCTAGGATACTTTCCCGCCCTTTATCCCGACAGCAGTGCCTAGGATTAATATTTTCGACCGTCATGAGTAGTGGTGTGTGTGGGGTGGGGATGTTGTGTGTGTGTGTGGGTTGGGGATGTGTGTGTGTGGGGATGTGTGTGTGGGGGTTGGGGGTGTTGTGTGTGTGTGTGTGGGTTGTGGATGTGTGTATATATATGTGTGGGTTGTGGTTGTTTGTGTGTGGGTTGGGATTGGGGATGTGTGTGTGTGTGTGGGTTGGGGGTGTTGTGTGGGTTGGGGTGGGGGGTGTGGGTTGGGGATGTTGTGTATGTGTGGGTTGGGGATGTGTGTGTGTGTGTGTGGGTTCGGGGTGTTGTGTGTGTGTATGGGTTGGGGGTGTTGTGTGTGTGTGGGTTGGGGGTGTTGTGTGTGTGTGAGTTGGGGATGTGTGTGTGTGTGTGTGTGGGTTGGGGATGTGTGTGTGTGTGGGCTGTGAGTGTGTGAGTGTGTGGTTTCTTTCCTATCCTAGATTTCTTTGTCTTTTTCATGCTCTCATTTTCAAGCCTTTAATCAACGTCACTTAATTGAAGTATATTTTACCGCCTCTTTATCCCTATGGCAGTGAGTATAGATTATTATTTCTTATTCTATGTAGATTTCATTTCATTATAGATATAAATTATTATGGATTATATATTTCAGCCTTTCTAGAGTGGTGGTTTCTGTGAGCCACGTATACACAAACACCGTCAAACACTGTCTTTTGAGAGCTCAAATAGGCTGCTAGATAACAGTGGGGCGGACAATACTGTTTTGTGGATCTTTGGGGCAAGGACATTACGGTTTCTGACTACGGTATTATGATTAGTTAACTACATGATTAATAAACAAAGGCAATTTTTTGTTATTGATTACATTATTTTGACTTACGTGCTATGTTAGGGTGTTTATATTGTGTCAAAGTTGTCTGTGTAAGGATAGGGAAGGTTTGTTAAGGGAATTATATATTTTTTGATAGGCTGTATAATGATTAGGTTGTGTGATAGCTTGGGAGATTGTGATATATAGATAGGTGGTGTTTTTTTTTTTTTTTTTTTTTATACGTTGTAGCGGCCCAGTGATTCCCAACCTTTACACCTTGGAGGAACCCCTGTAATAATTTTTCATATTCCAAGGAACCCCTATATATAGTATACTAATATATATATATATATATATATATATATATATATATATATATAATATATATATATATATATGTATCCTTTTTTTAAGAAAAGTTCTTGAGCAATATAATTCATATGAAATCTACAATTACATCACATGTCATGAGAGTTCACACTAATAAGTCAATAATGTTATGACTTACCTTCAGTGTGACACTTGGGCTTGTTTCTCTTTGCGTATCTGTGAAATTCTTTGCCGAATTTTTGACAGACACACACGCAGTTCTTTCTCGACGGACAGAAGACGATTTCTTGATTTGCGTTTAATGACGGTCAGACATGAGAAAGCTTGTTCACAGAGGTAAGAAGTTGAAAACTAGAGTAAAGCATCCAATGCTTTTACTGAGATGACAGGGTACTCTTGCTTTGCTGAAATCCAAAACTTGTCAAGTGATACTTCATTAAATTTCATTTTCAAGGTTCGATCGCACTGTAGTTCACTCAGTTCTTCCTCATCTTGCAGACTAAGTAGGTTTTCTGTACTTGGTGAGAACTCAGTGAAGGGGTTTCTCACCCAGTCATACGTATCTGATGACAAGGAGGGGAAGTACTTATGAAGTTCTTCTGACAGTGATCCCAAATGACTTGTAATTAATGGAATGACATTTTCATATTCAGTCTGAGTTTCAACTTGAAGTAGGAGTGGAAACATTTCGACATTTCCTCTTGAAAGGTGCTTTTTCCAAACAGCGAGTTTATTCTTAAATGCAAGAAGTTTGTCTGTCTGTGGAAGTCAGAATGTTTTCCTTCGCACCCTGCATGCTGGTGTTCAAGTTATTTAAATGCTGATAAATATCTGCTAAATATGCTAGTTTAATTTGCCAGTTTGTAGATTCAAGACATTCACAGAAACTGGATTTAGTATTCTCTTTGAAGAAAAGCAGCAGTTCCTGTCGCAGCTCGAATACCCTTGTCAAAAGCCATCGAGCCTCTGTGTGCTGGAGAAGCGTCACGTGATCTTTTTGCATGTTTTCACACAACCTTGCAAATATGCGAGACTTCAGAGGGCGCTGCTTTATAAAGTTGACCATGTTCACAGTTATATCAAGGACTTGTTTTAAATCATCCCCAATAGTTTTTGAAACCAGAACTTCTCGGTGGAGAAAGTAGTGAGTTGTTATGACTTCAGGATTTTTTTCTTTCACGCGTGATACAAAGCCTTGTACTGAGCCAATCATTGAGGGAGCACCATCAGTGCAGATTCCAACGCATCGGTTCCATGACAAACCACAAGATTCCAGGTAAGAAGACAAGATGTTGAAAATGTCGTAGCCTTTGGTAGTTTCTGGCAGTTCTTTACAGCAAAAATAATTTTCCATTATTTCACCTTCGTTTTAAAATCGTACAAATGCCAGCAGCTGAGCTTTACCAGTTATATCAGTTGTCTCATCTACTTAGAGAGCAAAGTTGTTATTTTGCAGTATTTCAAACAAAATACCAGAAATATTGTTGGACAGGTCATCCACATGCCTACTAATTTTATTATCAGAAACAGGAACCTTGCTTAATTCACTTTCAGCTTCTTCACCTCGCATTGTTCTCACAATTATTTTGCAAGCAGGCATTATTAGGCTTTCTGCAATAGTCTGACTTTTCATTTTCTTGGCAACTAGCTCAGCCACTAAATAGCTTGCTTCTTGGGCCTTATCACTGATGGTTACCTTCTTTTCAAAATTTTTTCTTTGTTTCTACTGTGAATGCAAGTCTTCGAAAATAATCCACGGTTTTATTTGACAAGTGGCTGTGATTAGCAGTTAAGTGTCGCTTTAACTTGGCTGGGGCCATAGCTGTGTTAGCGAGCTTTTTCCCACAAATAATGCACAAAGGAAGTGGACAGTTTTCTTCTCCAGTCCATGTAAAGCCAATGGCCAGATAACTGTCATTGTAAAGTCGATTTTTTTTTAACATCACTCACTTTTCCTTTACCCATACTTGGCTGTGGTATTTGTGATTCTTCGTCACTACCCTCCTCTCCACTGACATTGTATATGCTTTCTTTTCAAATATTTGAACATGCTTTAGTCTTTAAAATCCGTATCAAACTAATATTAACTGGTGAGATTAATTAACACAACGTTTCACCCGGTTGCGCTGCTCAAAACTGACTGAAGGAAGATGTGTGAACGGCTGGGCTGGGGCTCGTGACACGTATGATACTCGTACGAGGTTGCGTCACCCTCCTACCCAACCCCTGTGTCGCCAAACTTGCGGAGTAGGAATGAAGGGCGTATCCCGCACCGGCAATAACACTAATTTTTTCTTAATTCTATGCATATTATTTGCTCTCATTACTATACATGTATACATTGTACTGACTGACACGTACGAGTATGTTGGTGTCTGGAAAGTGTTTGTGACGTGTTGTTGAGTAGGAATTATGAATTATGAATAAAGATCAGTCATTTTGTAATAGCACATAATTATTTTACGGTTTCTCCCGGAACCCCTGGTGATGGTCGGCGGAACCCCGGGGTTCCGCGGAACCCCGGTTGGGGATCACTGATTGTAGCCTATAGCGCCTGTAGGCATATGGAGAGTCTTGATGTTGGTCGATCTCGCCCGATGGTGGCGCAGGCTGGATTTTTATAGTGACACCTGTGGTCTTAGGTGAAGATCTCATTTTCTGTGATGTTCGGATCTTCAGTTAAGGCGCATGCAGCCCCTAGAGTCCACCGTCACACTCGCAATCGGCAGATAGGTATACGCTGCATGTGGGTTGCTTCGGCCACTCGACGATGGATTTGATAGTTGCTCCTTGGTGAGACTTGAACTCGGGACCTTCTGCTCCCCTACCAGGAGAGGTATACTCGCCGCACGTTAAGTTGGCGAATTTTGGGGCCCCTTCACTCCCCCCTTCCGAACGCACGGGATTGGCTGGGTGTTGGGTGTTGGGTGAGAATGCCTTACTACAAGATCCGCCCTAAAGCCCCAACACCCAATACCTCAACCAATCTCTTGCGTTCGGAAGGTAGGGGGGGTGGCATTTTCGCCAACTTAACGTGCGGCGTGTATAATGTGATATCAGTGGTAATCATTGCGCTTATGTATCTCATATCTCACACTTTAGATTAGATCGTGTAGTTTATCACAATGTCATACACCCTCGTAAGGACCAATTTTGCTACTGTTTGTTCTTCCTTTGTATTCCTCCTGTTGTCTCCCATTTTCCCATTTTCCCAACTATTATATATATTCATTACCATCCTCAGCCTCCTCTTTCCTAACATTTTACTGTTTGTTCTTCCTTTGTATTCCTCCTGGTGTAATCTTCACATTTTCCCAACTATTGTATATTCATTACCATCCTTCACCCTCTTTTCTTTGCCTTTTATTCTTCTCTTTCCCTTTCCCCCCTTTTCTTCACGCCGCGGCCCAGGAGACAACGGGCCACAAGCCTTTGTTGGAGCCCCGGGAGACACGACATGCTCCCTCGTCTCTCCTCTTGCTACTAAGTCAGCCAGGCGAGAGTTCCAACTTCCTCACCACGGTACATAAAGAGGCGGCGCACTGCTTTCCCTCCTTGTACATACATAGAGAGAGAGAGAGAGAGAGAATAACACAAAAAGACAGACAGACTGACGACACACACATACGGCGATTTTTCAAACATGGACTTAGGCTAACCTAAGACTAATCATGGCCTTAGACAGACATTTCAGTTTCTTAAACATTTTTCCGGGGGGTTATATAATATCCTTAGACTTGGCTGTGGGAAAGGGTCGTGGGTGTCTAACAATTTCAATGTTATTTTTGTTAGTCTTCGACCAATCTGAGACTAAAACCCCCTTATTTTAAAAAACTTAAATGTCTGTCTAAGGCCATGGTTAGTCTTAGGTTAACAGAAGTCCATGTTTGAAAAATCGGCCGATAGAATACACAATAGATATAGATGTAATAGGAGAGAGAGAGAGAGAGAGAGGAGAGAGAGAGAGAGAGAGAGAGAGAGAGAGAGAGAGAGAGAGAGAGAGAGAGAGAGAGAGAGAGAGAGAGAGAGAGAGAGAGAGAGAGAGAGACTGAAGGACGGGCATGCAGGCAGATCGATAAACAGATGGATAGATAAACAAATACATATCATTAGTGTTAAGAAGTCATTACTGGACAGACTTTTCCTAACATTGCATAGTCACGGCATGTTTGTATGTCTGTCAGTCTGTCTGTATGCATGCCTGTCTGTCTGTCTGTTAGTCTGTCCGTATGTCTGTCAGTCTGTCGGTATGTCTGTCAGTCTAACATTGCAATCACGGCATGTCAGTATCTCTCTCTCTCTCTCTCTCTCTCTCTCTCTCTCTCTCTCTCTCTCTCTCTCTCTGTGCTATGATCCTCCTAGAAGCCTTTTAATCTTATCTCTCCTCCTCCTGTCCAGTCTCCCTTTCTACTCCATCTATTTCTGTCCCCTTGGGTGTAGTCAGTAAGCCTTGTCCTCTCAATCTGTTATCTTTCCGTCCAACATTTCCTTCTTGCTCTTGTTTTTGTGTCCATGTCTACTTTGTCTTCCCTACATGTCTACTTTAAAATATACTTAAGATATTTCTGCACCGTCGAGTGGCCTAAGAACACCCACATGCCCTGCCCATTAACTCTACCTTCGATTGCGAGTGCATTGGTGGACACAGGGGGGCGGCATGAGCCTCTAATTACAGGCGTCACTATAGAAATCCTGCCTGCGCCACCACGGGCGAGGGCCAACCATCACAGCCCTCAAGTGAACCTCCAGGGCCTACCATCCCAGCCATGGAGGGCACTGCCTACACGCGCTATAGGCATAGATGTAAAAAAACAAAACAAGTACTTTTTTAACAGATTTTTTTCTCACACTATTTTTCGAACTTCCCAATATATTTTTTTAAGATCAAAATATTATAATTATTATTTCAAACTCTTATAAAGTTTTCGTTCTTAGCTGCATTAATTTGTTTTTTGCCCACAAATAGATGTTCATGTTTTTTTATTACATATTTATTTATTTTGTACACACCTATTTTGATTACATTCCCTCATGTTTTTGTTCTATTATGTAAGCTCATACTTCCCATTTTTCCTCGTTACATTATTGAGAGTTGATTCCCTTATTCAGGCTTGCAACTTTAAATATCATTATCTATATCATCAGGTGTTTGTTTGGAATATTTTCACGTATTAAGATTTATTTCCTGTTTATATTGCAGATTCCTGACATTTATTCGTTTATAGGGTAGAGTTTTGTCACGTGTGGGTGTTGTGTGTGTGTGTGTGTGTGTATGTGTGTGTGGGTGTGTGTGTGTGTGTGTGTGTGTGTGTGTGTGGGTGTTGTGTGTGTGTGTGTGGGTGTTGTGTGTGTGTGTGTGGGTGTTGTGTGTGTGTGTGTGAGTGTTGTGTGTGTGTGTGTGAGTGTTGTGTGTGTGGGTGTTGTGTGTGTGTGTGTGTATGAGGCTGTGTGTGTGTGTGTGTGTGTGTGTGTGTGTGTGTGTGTGTGTGTGTATGTATGTGTGTATGTGTGTGTGTGTGTGTGTGTGTGTATGTGTATGTGTGTGTATGTGTGTGTGTGTGTGTGTGTGTGTGTGTGTGTCACGTCAGAGTTAACAACCTTCACTCTAATAATCACTCCCTTAAGGAACAGTCAAACAACATCTTCATATTATTGGAAGTGAAAAACACGGATATACCAACAATAATTATCAATGAATTACACGTAAATAAACTTTAATTAACGGAACGGGTACCTCCACCTCACCCTTTAACACGTCAGTCCACCTTCCTCTACCTCCACCTTCTCCACCTTTCAGCCCATCCACCTCCACCACCTTCCACCTTCCACCCCCACTCTCTCTACCTGCCGCCCTCTCCACCTGCCACCCTCTCCACCCTCATCAACCTTCTCAACCTTATCCACCTTCCATCACCACCTACTCCACCTCCACCCACTTATCTAACCCAACCTTACCTGTTCCTGGCCACTAATGCATCAACCTTAAGCTTCCTGTCCCCTTAACCTTATCTTAACATCCATTATCCCTTCCATCTTATCCTTATCCTGATTCTCTTAACTCAGTCGCCTCATCCTTATCCCTCCTTGCCCAGACACTTTTTTTTATCCTGTTTCCCCGTCCTGCTATTTCTTGCTCTTATCTTTTAGTCTGTACCATATAAAAAAGAAATAGGGAAAAACTGGTTCACAAATAGGGTGGTAAATAATTGGAATGTACTGAGTAGACAGGTAGTTAGTGCGGAGTCATTAGGGAGCTTTGAAAGGAGGCTAGATAAATTCATGGATGGGGATGAAAGGTGGATGTAGGTAGTGTTAAGTAACAGGAACTACCTCGTGTAGGTCTCGCGGCCTCTTTTAGCTTCCTTATTTTCTTATGTTCTTCTTATGTTCTTCTATACTCCTCTTCTTCCTCTTCCTCGTTACTTTATCCTTCCTTACTCCAGACACATGGTTTATCCTGTCTTCTCTTCTTATTTCTTGTTCTTCTTTTCTTTTAGTCTGTACCCTATGCTCCTCCTTCTCCTCTTCCTCCTTATCTTCTTCTATGCTGTTTTGTATTCCTACTTGTTGTTTGGTAGTTATCTTTCCTTGACATGACACTATTTTATCCTGTCTCCTGTTATCTCTTGTTCTTGTTCTTTTCTTTCAGTCTGTACTTTGCTCCTCCTCTTCCTCTTCCTCCTCCTCCTCCTTCTTCTTTGCTCCTCCTCCTCCTCCTCCTCCTCCTTCTTCTTTCCTCCTCCTCCTCCTCCTCCTCCTCCTCCTCCTCCTCCTCCTCCTCCTCCTCCTCCTCCTCCTCCTCCTCCTCCTCCTCCTCCTCCTCCTCCTCCTCCTCCTCCTCCTCCTCCTTTTCCTCCTCCTCCTCCTGGACTCGAAAGTGATAGATTGGAATAGGAGAGATAACAGTAGACAAGTATCAAAGTATTTGCAGAAACTTGACCCAGCACAATTCGTGGGGGTGGACGAATTTCGCCGCGATTACTTCGCGAATGTCACAGTCCAACTTTCGTTCCACTAAAGATTATCCTCAACTAAATCGCTATGGACAAAATGTTCCTAGTATGTGGAAATTAGCTATGTTACACCGATATTTCAGAAAGGGAAGTAAGAAGCCGTCGCAAGTAATTATCGCCAATTAGTCTACCGTCTGTGATTTGTTAAACTATTTGAGAAATATTGCGGTATAAAATAGTGTCTTTTCTTCGATGAACTACTCATATTAAACTCGCAGCATGGATTTTCGAAATAATAGATCCTGCTATACCAAACCACTGGAATTTTTTTATAGTCCTTTATTCAAACCCTGGGGTGAAACGCCCCCCCCCTTAAAAAAAAATTCCCTCGGATAGAATATCCCTTGATTTTCAGAAAGCCTTCGATTACCGTTTCCCCATAAGCGACTTTTGCCAGCTAAGGGCACAGGGCTTGGATAGAACTATGTTCATGGTTGGCGATTGGCTTTCAATCGTAAACAACGGTAGTATAATGTGACACATCCTGATTGGTTAGATGTACTAGGGGAGTGGGGTGCCTCAGGGCCTCGGTCTTGGGTCCCACTCTTTTCTGATATATATCAACGATTCTGGACTGGCGATCTTGTATCTAAAATATCGAAATTTGCAGACGCACCAAATTAGGCGGTAAAGCATATATATAGAAAAATGCGAACTCATACAAGTGACCTCGACAAACTATCAACTGGAGTGATAAATGGCATTAAAATTCAAATGCCGATAAATGGAAAGTAATGCATATGGCAACGATAACCTCAAAGTAGACTTATCAAATGCAAAAATACATCGTTAACTGAAGTACAGCAAGAAAAGGATTTAGGTGTCCATCATCAGTAATTGATTCCTTAAAAACCAGTCCGCATTGCCTACTGCCAGTAAAAGGCGAAATATTATGTTTGGCTTTATTAAAACGCAATTTTGAACACAACTACTCCGAAAAAGTAATGACACAATTATCACGTCCTTGGTTAGGCCACACTTGGAATATCGTCCAATTCTGGTCGCCCTGTTTCGTAAAAAGACCAAGCAAAATTGCATCGGTGCAAGAAGAGGCAACCAAACAAATTTCCATCTTCTGCGAAATTCATCTATGAGAGAGACTGCGGACTTAATATGTTTTCCTTAAAGGATCGTAGCATCCGTGGGGACTGTGATAGAACCATTTAAGGATCCTAAAAGGATTTGAGTGTCAGTATCAAGAGAACCGATTCGAGCTTTTCCACTCAAGTGACAACAAGAAATAATGGTTTAAAACTAAACGGTCAACGTTGCATCCACTGATCTCCGTAAAATTATTTCAATGTGAGAGTTCGTTGATCGATGGAAAAAGTTACAACAAATGTTGTCGAACCAGCACAATAACTACATTTAAAAAACATACTTGACGCGCACTGTAAAGTACAAATAGGTATTGGGGGATAGTGCCCCTGCGAATTCATATTTAGTCCCCCAGATCGATTAGTTGTAGTGGTAGTGGTAGTTGTAGTTGTATATTCATGCCTAGCTTTTTTCTTGCCTATGAACTTCCGTGTTCTTCTTCTTTAAGGACATGGTATCACTTTTTCAACTGTTTCTTACAGTAGTTGATAGTTAGTAGTATGTAGTTCAGCAGATACCCTCGTCATGGACCAATAGGTCTCCTGGTGTCTGTTATTCCTATGTAATCCTATGTAAATCCTCCTCCTCCTCCTCCTCCTCCTCCTTGTCTTGTTCTATGTGTTTTGTCTTCCCTATTTGTTGTGTATTAGTAGTAGTCCGTAGCTCGTCCAATACCCTCGTTATAGACAGACAAGTTTTCTGGTCTCTTTTCTTCCTATGTAATCCTATGTAAGCGTACTTCTTCTACCCTAATTATGTGTTTTCATCCGTTTTCCCTTTTTTTCATTGTTTTCCTTCTCTTCTATCTTTCCTTCTTTCCCATTGCTTTCTTTTCGTAATCTCTTCCCTTGATCTTCCTCCTCTTCTTCCTTCTCCCTTTTTTTTCTGTCTCCTGTTCATCACTTTCTCTTCATTGTCTCAGTTTCTCCTTGATTTCTTTTTTTTTTTTTTTTATGGTTGTGATCAGTTTTTTGTGTCTAGTTATTCTAAATGTTGTTATTAGTTATTATTGTGATGGTGTTTATGGTGGCGATGGTTTTATTTAGTAGTTGTAGCTCGAGAAGTAGTATTTAACCCCTTCACGCCCAGATCTTTCCCTTTGCTATGAAAAAATCGTGTGTTGTTAGCCATAAAATTACGAAAAGTAACTGAATATATACTAAATTAGCTAGTGGACAAGGATACTAAACAGGTCACATCTATAGAATACTGCTTATAGTCACTAAAAATCGTCTAATGGTTCCCAAAATACAAAGGAAATTACGTTCTGGGTCTCAAGGGGTTACACACACCACACACAACAACACACACACACACACACACACACACACACACACACACACACACACACACACACACACACACACACACACTTCTCCCCTCTCTCTCACACTTCACCCTCACACTCAACCTTGCCCTCTCCCCTCTTCCGGCATTCCTCAACCCTTGTAGCATATCCCCCGTCTCACTGCCGCTTATTTTCCCCGTCCACGATAAACGACAGAGTAAGGACGGGAAACGACAGTAAGGATGCGACGCTGCTCGGTGGGAAAAAATAAATAAATAAGGGTAAATGGAAAACCTGTTGCATTCATGTTGCGTTTCTGTAAATAGTTTCCATGTGTGTTTTATATATATATATTTATTTTCTTTTCTCTCGTCGTGTTCAGAAATATGTCAGTGTTGGAAAAAATGGCTTTGATATTCATGATGACTGAATTTCGAATGTGTAACGTAGGCCTCTCTCTCTCTCTCTCTCTCTCTCGGTCTCGCTCTCTCTCTCTCCTCTCTCTCTCTCATCCTCGTGTCTCTCTCTCGTCTCTCTCCTCTCCTCCCTCTCTTCTCTCTCTCTTCTCTTATCTCTCTCTCTCTCTCCTCTCTCTCTCTCTCTCTCTCCTCTCTCTCTCCTCTCAATCTCTCTCTCCTCTCTCTCTCTCTCTCTCTCTCAACATTTTTTTATTAAATGTATTAATTTCTACTCATTTGTATTTGCATATTTTTTTTGTCTGCAATGACGAACACACACACTCTCTCTCTCTCCGGTCTTCTCTCTCTCTCTCTCATCGTCTCTCTCTCTCCTCTCTCTCGTCTCGTCTCTCTCTCATCAATCTCTCTCTCTTCCTCTCTCTCTCTCTCTCTCAATCTCTCTCCCTCTCTCCTCTCATCATTTTGATTGGTAGTGATACATTTGCAATTAATTAGAATATCTTTATCATAACTTAAAACTCCTCTCATCCTCTCCCTCTCGTCCTCATTTTCATTTCTTCCTCCTACTCTCCTCATGCTTTAACTTGTATTACTTTCATGTCCTGCTCCTGCTCTTCCTTCCCTTGCCTCCTCCTCACTCCTCCTCCTCCTCCTCCTCCTCCTCTCTACCTCCTCCTCCTCCTCCTATTGTCTGTTTTCTTGTCCTTTTCTGCTCTTCCTTCTCTTTCCTCCTCCTCCTCCTCCTCCTCTTCTCCTGTTTTCTGTCCTCTCTTTCCTCCTCCTCCTCCTCTCCTCCTCCTCCTCTCCTCCTCTCCTCCCCTCCTCCTCCTCCTCCTCCTCCTCCTCCTCCTCCCTCCTCCTCCTCCTCCTCCTCCCCTCCTCTCCTCCTCCTCTTTGCTAACTATTGGGAAATATATCGTCCCTCCCAAATCTAATGCGGCAGTAGATTGCCTCTGTATGACGAGATAAGTTCGTTTGTGAACATAATAACGATACAATTATTTGTGGAGAATTAAACCTACCTCATCTAAACTGGAATAATAATTCTGCGGATTAGAGAAGGTATGCGATTGCTTGATATGGTGAACGAAGTATATTTAAATCAGGTGGTCCTGAGCCTACAAGGGATAATAGTATCCTAGATTTTGTTTTCACTACCGACATTGATCTGATTGATTACTGCGAATAGGTGACATTTGGCAACAGTGATCACAGCTAATCAATGCGGCATAAATTGCAATGTTGACATCACAGAAAACGGTTATTAGTCCCCAATAATAATAAAGCAGATCACGAAGATCAGCAGGGTACTAAGCGCAGTTGAATGGATTGACCTAATAAATGGTAATAACGCCGAAAACATGTGTAAATGTATTCACTAATAACTCCATCGTTGGTGGATAAACATGTTCCCATGGGAGAAAACGTTTGAATAACAGAACAGACCCAGTTGATGAATAATGATATCCAACAATCATTGGCATAAAGCCCGAGCGTATAACGTTACAAACGATCAAATGCAGACGGCGATTCTAGAGAATACACTGACGTCAACGTCGCTGCAAAGGACTAATTAAGTCTAAAAAGCGCGAGTATGAAGAAAAAATTGCAAAGGAATCCAAATCAAACCCGAAAAGGTTCTTTCAATACGTCGAAGTAGAAAAACTTCAAAACAATTTATTGACCCTGAAAGATAATAATAATATCTTGTAATGATAATAAGAGTATGGCGTTCGTACTCAATGATACTTTTAACGCGGGTTATTTTATTAAAGAAAACGAAACTCCATTACCAGAACCAGTAAACATGTATTCAGGACTCGAAAGGGATAGACTGGTAATAGGAGATATAACAGTAGACGAATATCAAAGTATTTGCTGAACATTGAACCAGCAAGAATCCGTGGGGGTGGAGACGAAATCTGCACGACTACTTCGCGAATGTCATAGTCACTTTCGCTTCCATTAAAGATTATTTTCAATAAATCGCTAAGTGAAAAATGTTTCTAGTAATGTTGGAAATTAGCTCATGTTACACCGATAGTCAAAAAGGGAGTAATGAGCCCCTCGCAGTAATTATCGGCCCAATTAGTCGTAACGTCCGTGATTGTTACACTATTTGAAAAGTAATTGGCGGGGATAAAATAGTTGTGCCTTTCCTCGTGAAAATAATCTATACTAAACTCCCAAGACATGGATTTCGAATAAGAGATCCTTCTTAACAAACCTACTGGAGTTTTTTTAATGTCATTTATTCAAACTGGGACGCTAAAATTCCCTCGGATGTAATATACCTTATTTCAGAAGCCTTCGATACAGTTCCACATAACTACTTTGACCAAGCTAAGGGCACATGGCATAGGAGAGCATTATGTTCTGGATTGGCGATTGGCTTTCAATCGTAAACAACGGTTAGTATAAATGGTGAGGATCTGATTGGTTTAGATGTCCTATTGGGGTGCTCAGGCTCAGTCTTGGTCCTACTCTTTTTCTGATATATATCAACGATCTGACTTGCGGACTTGTATCTAAATATCAAAATTTGCAGATGACACCAATTAGGCAGTAAGCATACTATAGAAAACTGCGAACTCATACAAAGTGATCTCGACAAACTAGGCAGATGGAGTGATAAATGGCTTTAAAATTCATTCCGAAGAAATGTAAAGTATGCATATAGGCAGACGGATAACCTCAAATATAACTATCAAATGCCAAAATCAATGTTCACTGAAGTACAGAGAAAAGGTTTAGGTGTCATCATCAGTATGATCTGAAAAACCAGTTCGCAATTGCCTAGCTGCAGTAAAAAGCAAATTGATGTTGGGCTTTAAATTAAACGTAACTTTGAACATAAAACTCCGAAAAGTAAATTGACACAATTATACACGTCCTTGTTAGGCGCACTTGAATATGCCCGTTCAATGTCTGGTCGCCCTGTTTCGTAAAGATCAAGCCAAATTGGAATCAGTGCAAAGAAGAGCAGCCAAAAAACACATTTCCATCTCTGCGAAATTCCTCTTATTAGATGAGACTGCGGAAACTTAATAATTTTTTTCCTTAAAGGATCGTAGAATCCGTGGGGCCTTGATAGCAAACCTTTAAGATCCTAAAAGGTTTTTGATGTCATTAATCAAGAGAACCTATTCGAGCTTCAACTCAGTGACAAACAAGAAATAATGGTTTAAAACTAACGGTCAACGTTGCATCACCGATCTCCGGTAAAAATTATTTCATGTTAGAAAGTCGTTTGATCATGGAACAATTACCCACCAAATGTTGTCGGAGCCAACACAATAACTCCATTCGCAAAAACAGACTTGACGAGCACTGTAAAGTAAATGGGTATTGAATAGTGCGAATTCTATCTATCCCAGTATCGATTAAGTTGTAGTGGTAGTGGTATTGTTAGTTCGTAATTTTTTTCTATCCTATCATTCTGTTCTGGCCACTATGGAACTTCCATGTTCCCATCCTCTTTAGGGACATGGTATCTTTTTTCCAACGTTTTTCTTATCAAGTATTTGATAGTTAGTAGTATGTAGTTCAGGGCAGATACCCTCGCTATGGACCAATAGGCTCCTGGTGTCTGTTACTCCCTATGTAAACCTATGTAATCCTCCTTTCGTTTCTGTTTTCTTGTCCTCACCTTCCCTTTCCTTCCTCCTCTCCTCCTCCTCTCCTCCTCTCCTCCTCCTCTCCTCCTCCTTCCTCCTCCTCCTCCTCCTCCTCCCTCCTCCTCCTCCCTCCGCCCTCCACGCGAAGCGACGGGAGACATACATGAGGAGAAAACTCGTAATGGTGTGATTATACAGAGGGAAAGTGACTCTTATTTTGCCGGGAATTTTATACTTCTGGTGCGTTTCGGGAAAGAAGACGTGATTATAACAGCGAGGAGAGGAGGGTCGTGTGTGTGTGTGGGGGTGTTAGAGAGAGAGAGAGAGAGAGAGAGAGAGAGAGAGAGAGAGAGAGAGATAGAGAGAGAGAGATAGAGAGAGAGAGAGGAGAGAGAGAGAGAGGAGAGAGAGAGAGAGGAGGTAGAAAAGACAGAGATAAAGGAAAGGGAGAAATAAGGTAGAAGGAGAGAGAGAGAGAGAGAGAGAGAGAGAGAGAGAGAGAGAGAGAGAAAAAAAAAAATTGTGTCTGGCTTGATATATCTGCATTTTGTGTTTCACTTTCATTTTCCATTTGTGTAAATTAATTGCAAAATGTGTGACAAATTGTATTTATTATATATATGAATTTCTAATCATACGTATTTTCATATATATATTTTTTGCATGACAAGGACGACACACACCCACAACGCTTTGGCTTTCTCTTTTTTTTTTTTTTTTTCTCTTCTCTCTCTCTCTCTCTCCTCGTCTCTCTCTCTCTTCTCTCTCCGCTCTACTCTCTCTCGTCCTCTCTCTCATCTCTCGTCTCTCTACTCTCTCTCTCTCTCTCTCTCTCTCTCTCTCTCTCTCTCTCTCTCTCTTCTCTCTCTCTCTCTCTCTCTCTCTCCTCTCTCTCTCTCTCTCTCTCTCTCTCTTATCAAATGACACAAACATTACCAAGGTCTCACTTTCTATTCCGTTTTTGTTTTATATTTCTTGTTTTCTTCTTGTTCTTAAACGTTAATATCTTGACAGGGTAATAGGCCGTTTAACACATATTTTCACTTATTTTCTTATCTCTCTTATCGTCAGTAGGTGTTACACGCACGTCATGTTTCAGTTTTCTCGTCCCAAACGTCTCATTCGATCGGATAACAATAGGGTAGTGAGAAAGGTCAGAGTAGGTCCAGAAAGGTCAGAAATCTCGCTCTCTCCTTCTCTTTTCTGTGAAGTATTGTGTCATTTTTCTGTCACACTTTTTCATGTACCTAAGTGGATCATTTTCACTCACTTGTCACTCACTTTCACCGCGTCATTATCACCATCTTCACCATCTCCTGAAAGGCAACACAATCACTTAAGACGCAGTTGTACATACACGTGTTATTTCAAGGCTATTTGAAGTTGTTTATATTTTGCGCACGATATAATTGGTGTGAATTAATTGGTGCGATTTTATCCTTCCCTGTATCCATTCATTCTCTCTCACTCCTTCTCTTTGTCTTTTTGTGTGTCTGTTAGTTTCTCTTCTGTTTTCTTTCAGTCTGTTAGTCTTTCTGTCAGTCTGTTTGTTAATATGTCTGTGTTGTTGTCTGTCTTTGTGTCTGTCGTATGCTTATTTCTGTGTGTGCGTGTGTGTGTGTGTGTGTGCATACAAGCATTAAATCATCAGTGTGTGAAAAGAAATGGAGCTTTAAGGCAAAATAAATACATAAGGGTATTGAAAAGGCTAGACAAAAGTGAATATTAGATATATACTAGCTGATAAAAGCAATATTTCTAATGTAGGAAAAGGAAAAAGAATGGCCTACAGGCGCTATAGGCTCCAACGTAAAAAAAAAGGATAAAAAAGTTACTTATCTTGAAAATGTAATGAAGACAGTTTGAAATAAGGTTAGGTGTTGAAAGGCCTTGATATTCTTTCAGGGGTATTTACAAAGGTTATGAGGAACTATTTTATGATATTATACTTGGGTGTTTAAAACTAACTAAATTAAACTATCCACTAACTAGTTAAATTAAACTATTCATAAACTAATTAAATGAAACTATCTACTAGCTAACTAAATTAAACTAACCACTAACTAGATAAATTAAACTATCCACAAACTAGTCATTGAATTAAACTATCCACTACTAACTAAATTAAACTACCCACTAACTAAAAAATTAAACTACCACTAACTAAATAAATTAAACTACCACTAACTAAATAAATTAAACTACCACTAACTAAATAAATTAAACTACCACTAACTAAATAAATTAAACTACCCACTAACTAACTAAATTAAACTACCCACTAACTAACTAAATTAAACTACCCACTAACTAAATAAATTAAACTACCACTAACTAAATAAATTAAACTACCCACTAACTAACTAAATTAAACTACCCACTAACTAAATAAATTAAACTACCACTAACTAAATAAATTAAACTACCCACTAACTAAATAAATTAAACTACCCACTAACTAAATAAATTAAACTACCCACTAACTAAATAAATTAAACTATCCACTAACTAAATAAATTAAACTACCACTAACTAAATAAATTAAACTACCCACTAACTAAATAAATTAAACTACCACTAACTAAATAAATTAAACTACCACTAACTAAATCACTAACTAAATAAATTAAACTACCCACTAACTAAATAAATTAAACTACCACTAACTAAATAAATTAAGCTACCACTAACTAAATAAATTAAACTATCCACAAAATAGTCATTGAATTAAACTATCCACAAAATAGTAACTAAACCAAACTAACCACAAACTAACTAAACCAAACTAACTACTGATTAAGTAAACTAACTTGTTTGCATTCGTTATCTATCCTAGTGTTGTGTGATGGGTGTCAGGTGGTTGTTGTGGGGGGGGAGGAGGAGGAGGATGCCTTTATTTATTTATTAGTTTTTTTACAACTTGACTAGCCAAGGGCACAGACAAAAACATAAAGCCAGTTTAGTTGTCAGTCACTATATAGAAGACAGTAAGAATAAAGAAAGGGGGTGGGCCAATTTAGTTCGGCCTTGGCTGTAGTGGGTCAAAATGTACCTAGTATTTAGAACAGAGAGAGGGAAGGTTTAGCAGGTATAAGAGGGACTAAAGAGGATCTCACACGCTCTTTTCTGAACCTTTTAAAGCAAATCCCCTATTGTTAATGACGGATGAAGACCAAGTAAGGAATGGTGTATGTCTGTAGAGTAGAATGGAGAGGTATAAGAGCTACTATAGATGATTTCACACGCTCTTTGCTGAACTTTGCCAAATCTTATCATTATTCCCTTATTGTTTGTTAATAAGGAATAAAGACCAAGTACTATAAAAATAATACATTAAAAAGGCTTCAGCGTAAAAAAAAATATAAAAGGCTCCAACGTAAAAAGAAAAAAAGGTCCAACGTAAAAAAGAAAAATATGAAAGGCTCCA
>JACEEZ010015376.1:195000-205000 GCA_016584305.1 Chionoecetes opilio
TAAGGAGACTGAAGGAAAAGTGCAGTTAAAAGGAGAAGAAGAAGAAGAGTAGATAAATGCTAAGGAAAGTGAAGGAAAACTGCTAAAGGAAAAGAATGATGAAGAAGAGGAAGAGGAAGATGATAAGGAGAGTGAAGGAAAAGGTGCAGTTAAAAGAGGAAGAAGAGGAAGGCACTGATGAAGAGGCGGAAGAGGGGAATGAAAAGGAGAATGAAGGAAAAATAAAGTAAAAAGAAGAAGAAGAGGAGTAGGAAGAGGATAAGGAGAGTGAAGAAAAAAGGTGCAGTTAAAAGAGGAAGAAGAGGAAGATACTGATGAAAAGGAGGAGGAGAATGAAAAGGAGAATGAAGGAAAATAGAGTTAAAAGAAAGAGGAGGAGTAGGAAGATGATAAGGAGAGTGAAGGAAAATGTGCAGTTAAAAGAGGAAGAAGAGGGAAAAAACACTGATGAAGAGGAGGAGGAGGAGAAGGAAAAGGAGAATGAAGGAAAAATAAAGTAAAAAGAAGAAGAGGAGGAGTAGGAAGATGATAAGGAGAGTGAAGGAAAAAGTGCAGTTAAAAGAGGAAGAAGAGGAAAACACTGATGAAAAGGAGGAGGAGGGGAAGGAAAAGGAGAATGAAGGAAAAATAAAGTAAAAAGAAGGGGAGGAGTAGGCAGATGATAAGGAGAGTGAAGGAAAAAGGTGCAGTTAAAAGAGGAAGAAGAGGAAGATACTGATGAAAAGAAGGAGGAGGGAAATGAAAAGGAGAATGAAGGAAAAATAAAGTAAAAAGAAGAGGAGGAGGAGTAGGAAGATGATAAGGAGAGTGAAGAAAAAGGTGCAGTTAAAAGAGGAAGAAGAGGAAGGCACTGATGAAGAGGAGGAGGAGAATGAAAAGGAGAATGAAGGAAAAGTAGAGTAAAAAGAAGGGGAGGAGTAGGCAGATGATAAGGAGAGTGAAGAAAAAGGTGCAGTTAAAAGAGGAAGAAGAGGAAGGCACTGATGAAAAGGAGGAGGAGGGGAATGAAAAGGAGAATGAAGGAAAAATAAAGTAAAAAGAAGAAGAGGAGGAGTAGGAAGATGATAAGGAGAGTGAAGAAAAAAGGTGCAGTTAAAAGAGGAGACATTTTTCATAGGTCTCGCGTGGGTGGTTGTTGCGCCAAGTTTATGAGTGGCAGTCTTTCAGGGGAACGTAATAAATGTGCCGGTCAGCGGAGGAACAGTTTTCAAGGAGAGTTAGATGCTGTGTCTTATGAGTGATGGCAATAGAAGACTCATGCATTTTCGTAGTAGCTCACTGTAATGCTGTTCTCTCTCTCTCTCTCTCTCTCTCTTCTCCCCTCTCTCTCTCTCTCTCTCTCTCTCTTCTCTCTCTCTCTTCTCTCTCTCTCCTCTCTCTTTTTCTCTCTCTCTCTCCCCCTCTCTCTCTCTCTCTCTTTCTCTTTGTCATCCTCTCTTCTGTAAACTGAATTTGTTTCGCATTAGTGAGACGCACGCACACACACACACACACACACAAAACCCCCACACACAAACACACACACACACACAAAACACACACAAAACACCCCACACACACACACAACACACACGCACACACACCTCGGTTTGTCTTACCTGTGCCGTAAATCACTTTAGGCACAAGACCGAAGCGGAGAAAAAGAAGAAGAAAAAAACAGACCAAGAGTGTTACGTTACTCCAGGATGCGCCCTCGGCTAACACACTTTCCTCTCCTGTTTCCTTCCTCCTCCTCCTCCTCCTCCTCCTCCTCCTCCTCCTCCTCCTCCTCCTCCTCCTCCTCCTCTTCCTCCTCCTCCTCTTCCTCCTCCTCCTTCCTCCTCCTCCTCCTCCTCTTTTCTGATCACACATCACACTACCCTCTTTCACCTATGAATACGTAAGCGTTGAATTTGCCAGCAGCTGAGGACCAGATAGAGACAGTGAGTTTTTTTCAGCCATACAGACTCACACTACGATAATCCGACGTTTTTTCATGTCAAGATCCAAAGCATAAATAACAAAACACACGTCCTCTATGTAA
Source organism: Chionoecetes opilio (assembly GCA_016584305.1). Taxonomy (NCBI): domain Eukaryota; kingdom Metazoa; phylum Arthropoda; class Malacostraca; order Decapoda; family Majidae; genus Chionoecetes; species Chionoecetes opilio. The sequence goes on from JACEEZ010015376.1 coordinate 197,024, forward strand.
ACTCACACTGTTCTGTAAATACTAACACATCTTCACTGTTAAAAAAAAAAAAAAAAAAAAAAAAAAAAAAATATATATAAAAAAAAAAAAAAGGGTCCCTATTAACAAAATTTCACTGATCAAAAAAAAAATAAAGAGTCGTAAGTTTAATGGGTATACCGTAAATTCACTGCACATCCAGACGATGAAATATACACAATCATCGCTGTTTTTGAGGTGTGTTAACGGCGGGAACACGGTCGGGACACGGTTGGGACAGGTTTTGTAAGCGGTTCAGGTCAGGTGGGGTCGCGTGTGTGTGCGAGGCGGAGCGACAGGTGACGGTAGCGTAGCGTAGCGCGAGAGGTGTGGCGCGGACCGGACAGCCCAACATCGACTGGTGGGTGTGCGAGAGGCAGGGCACTAACACACCTCTAGGCCCCCTAACCCCACGCGACTCCCGCCCCGCCCTACCACGCGCTCCGCTCCCCTTCACCTACCTGCCCACACCTTAGCCACACCCCACGCCACCACCCATGCTTTGCTATCCCTCCTGCCTCCTCTCAGCCTCCTACACTCACTCACTCGCTCACTCACTCACTCTTCCTCCCGTCTATACTACGCTGCTCTCCTTTGTTGTCTGTCGTGTTGTTGTGCTGGGACTTCTCTCATGTTATCTCTGTTCATATCAATTACTAAGGTTTGATGGTTTGATTTTTTTTTCTCTCTCTCTCTCTCTCTCTCTCTCTCTCTCTCTCTCTCTCTCTCTCTCTCTCTCTCTCTCTCTCTCTCTCTCTCTCTCTCTCTCTCTCTCTCTCTCTCTCTCTCTCTCTAACCTTTCATTCCCCCCCCTCGCGTTTCACATTCTTCATCCTCTTTAATCAGCGCAATCGGAGACACAATCGAGGTTTCGCACACACAAACCTTTATCTCCCACGTTCTCCTCCTCCTCCCCCTCCTCCTCTTCCTCCTCCTCTTCTTCCGCCTCCTCTTCCTCCTCCTCCTCCTCCTCCGCTCCCGAGACCTCTTTTCAAGCCTCATTTACCTAAGCTGCCTCTTTGCAAATTAATGTTTCCCTCTGGACTAGTGCTCGAGTCCCGTCGCAACATTCACATCATTCCTTCTGCCTCAGTAATTCCCAGGCCTGGTTGAGGTGAGAGGAAAAGATATATATTTGCCAACTTTAATAACCCCTCTTAATAAAAGATGATGAGGCTACTTGTGGATGTGCTGGTGGGTTGTTGCATTTATGTATTAATTACCATCTTTAATCGCGTCGTGTATTGATTTTCCTGCTTGGTTCTTGGATATGCCCACGCGCCGCTAGGGAGACTCGAACTGGGACACGGAAAACTAAACTGCAACCAAATTGTCATACATATATTTCTTACTTTTTTTATATACATTGCAATCCACCCAGAGCATAGAATGACAATTTATGCTGAGAATGAGTTTGGATGAGACGCAACTAGAACATGAAGTAGACAAAAAGACTCCTGATAATGTAGGATAATATATATTAAATGACATAGAACAATGGTGTGTAAAGTGAATATGCAGATAGAATAACAGATGTGGCATAGATCATTAGCAAAAGTGTGTGGTAATATGGGTAGAGAAAGGGTAGGTTATGTTAAGGAAACTAAACCGCAAGTAAACGTCATATATATATTTATTATTTCTCTTATACATTACAATTCGCCCGTAAACATAGAGTAATAGTTTACAGAAAATGTGTTTAGGACGCATTCTTTCGAGGGTGACTGATGGTTTTGGGTCGGCAGTAGTTTAGCCAAAGAGACAAATTAAAGGTTTAAATAATGTATTAAGTTTGTGGTATAAAATGAAAGGACTAAATTAAGTTTGTGGCATAAAATGAAAGGACTAAATTAAGTGTGTGGCATAAAATGAAAGGACTAAATTAAGTTTGTGGCATAAAATGAAAGGACTAAATTAAGTTTGTGGCATAAAATGAAAGGACTAAATTAAGTTTGTGGCATAAAATGAAAGGACTAAATTAAGTTTGTGGCATAAAATGAAAGGACTAAATTAAGTTTGTGGCATAAAATGAAAGGACTAAATTAAGTTTGTGGCATAAAATGAAAGGACTAAATTAAGTTTGTGGCATAAAATGAAAGGACTAAATTAAGTTTTTGGCGTCAAATGAAAGGACTAAATTAAGTTTGTGGCGTAAAATGAAAGGATTAAATTAAGTTTGTGGCATAAAATGAAAGGACTAAATTAAGTTTGTGGCATAAAATGAAAGGATTAAATTAAGTTTGTGGCATAAAATGAAAGGACTAAATTAAGTTTGTGGCATAAAATGATAGGATTAAATTAAGTTTGTGGCATAAAATGAAAGGACTAAATTAAGTTTGTGGCATAAAATGAAAGGACTAAATTAAGTTTTTGGCGTCAAATGAAAGGACTAAATTAAGTTTGTGGCGTAAAATGAAAGGACTAAATTAAGTTTGTGGCATAAAATGAAAGGACTAAATTAAGTTTTTGGCGTCAAATGAAAGGACTAAATTAAGTTTGTGGCGTAAAATGAAAGGACTAAATTAAGTTTGTGGCGTAAAATGAAAGGACTAAATTAAGTTTGTGGCGTAGTGTAATACTCTTAAAAAGGTTAATTATTCAAATGAGATCTAATTATAGGTGTGTCAGGATACCTATACACGGCATTTCAACAAATATCTATATGTGTACGTTAGCCGCAATAAAGCATGAACGTATTGGTATTGCCTTGAATTCATAGGCTGTCAGAGTAGGCCTAATATTGTATAGCGTGAATTCTGATCAACTGTTTGCATCAAAATTGTGAAGAGAAGTTTCTTGTGAAGGAAGAGAGAGAGAGAGAGAGAGAGAGAGAGAGAGAGAGAGAGAGAGAGAGAGAGAGAGAGAGAGAGAGAGAGAGAGAGAGAGAGAGAGAGAGAGAGAGAGAGAGAGACCAGAGCTGCTTGTTGATATTTGAATGCCACTCAATACTGCTTGGCTGATCAATGTTATAATGCTACGTTTTTATGCATTGAGGACGGTCGTGTAATTATCAGTTTTTTTCTCTTTTTTTTGTCAATCTTAATCTCAGCGTCATGATATTTGCTTGTTCATATTTAAATGCCACTCTATTGCTTGGCTGATGTAATGTATTATGAATTGAGGACGTTCGTATAATTACTTTTTTTTTTTTTGTCAATCTGAATGTCAGCGTTATGGTCAGATTTTGTAAACAGCGAAAAGTAATCAGAAGTTAGTCGTGCGAGGCCAATATTTTCCATTTGTTTGGCCGTTGATTGCTGGTGTGATCGGCAGGTAGGCGGGGAGTGTCAGTGAGTGTCATCAATTATTATCCAACATCGGCGGCAACAATTATGACTGTTCATCGCTGGTGTCACGACGTCAGTTTCTTGCATTCGTTTTTTTTTTTAACCCACGCACGATGTGTAACTACTTGTATTGCACATTATTGTTGTATTATTATATTGGTTGTATTATTGGTGACTACTTTCTATTAAACCCTTGAGACCCAGAGCGTAATTTCCATTGTAATTTGGGTGCCATAAGACGAGTTTAATTAATATAAGCAATGTTTTATAGATAATATGACCTGTTTAGTATCCTTGTCCACTAGTTAATTTGGCATATCAAGCTACTTTTTGTAATTTGATGGCTAATAGCAGACGATTTTATATAGTTAAGGAAAGATCTGGGCGTGAAGGGGTTAAACCTACTACTACTACTACTACTACTACTACTATTACTACTACTACTACTATTACTATTTATTAAAGGGGAATATATGATGATGTGTGTAGGAATAAATGTTGATTGGGTCGTGGCATTTAACGCGAAAGAACATTATTGGTGTGTGTGTGTGTGTGCGTGTGCGTGTGTGGTGTGCGCGCGAGTGTGTGTGTGTGTCTGTGTGTCCTAAACCTAGCCTAACCTAAACTAATGACTACTATCTTGTATTACCGGTTGTTGAATGGCATTAATGTGTGTATTTTAGTTGATAAGGTCGTGGCATTTAACAAAGAACAAGAATAGTTCCGCCAACTCTTCTTAGTGAAAGTTGTTGTGCAAGGAAAGGATCAGCGCTGTAACTTCTCTGCCCAAGCTTTATTAATCCTGCAAAATTTTCACCAAGTATGTTACACGAAAAAATCACGTGCATAAATACTCTGTTAAATAAGAACATAAGAAAAAAAGGAAGCTACAAGAGGCTGGGAGACCTACACGTGGTAGTTCCTGTTACTTTCTCTCTCTCTCTCTCTCTCTCTCACTCTCTCTCCTCTCTCTCTCTCTCTCTCTCTCTCTCTCTTCTCTCTCTCTCTCTCTCTCTCTCTCTCTCTCTCTCTCTCTCTCTCCTCTCTCTCTCTCTCTCTCCTCTCTCTCTCTCTCTCTCTCTCTCCTCTCTCTCTCTCTCTCTCTCTTTCTCTCTCTCTCTCTCTCTCTCTCTCTCTCTCTCTCTCTCTCTCTCTCTCTCTCTCTCTCTCTCTCTCTCTCTCTCTCTCTCTCTCTCTCTCTCTCTCTCTCTCTCAACTACCTACATCCACCTTCCATCCCCATTCATGAAATTCTCTAACCTCCTTTTCAAACTCCCTCCTGAATATCGCTTAATTAATATAGATTTCATCCAAATTAAATCGATATTATACGTGGTACCATGTCAATTATTTAATAACATGCTTCTCTCAGACATCGGGTCATAGTTAAAGTTCCCGAGGATAAGTCAGTGATTGTGAATAGTGACCCATGAATAACTATGTCTCACTGTGTATAAAATGTACATGTATACAACCTTCGATGTGGCGACGTCATGAGCAGAGAAAAGGTCGTTTTAAATGTCAGCATATTTAACCTATGAAATATGTTGCCTGCATTAATACTACATATGTAATGAGAGAGAGAGAGAGAGAGAGAGAGAGAGAGAGAGAGAGAGAGAGAGAGAGAGAGAGAGAGAGAGAGAGAGAGAGAGAGAGAGAGAGAGAGAATATTACAGTACATTATGTCTTTCTTCTTTCTCTCCCATCTGTCTGCCACACACGTTTTAATTATTTTTGCTTCTATATATAGCATTGTATCGATTTTTCCTCACTATTTAGGAGATGGAGAGATGGAGGGAGAGAGAACTGTAAGGGTAGGAAAGAGAAGTGAGTGAGAGGAGTTTTAGGGTTATAGAAGAGAGAGAGAGAGAGAGAGAGAGAGAGAGAGAGAGAGAGAGAGAGAGAGAGAGAGAGAGAGAGAGAGAGAGAGAGAGAGAGAGAGAGAGAGAGGGGAGTGTAAAGATAAAAGAAAAAGGTGTAAGGTTTAGAGGAATTGGTAGAGAAGTAATAGTTGAGAAAGAGATGACGTGATAGAGGAAAAGGGGAGAAGGGGAAGAGGAAGTGTGTTTATAAAGGGTAGAAAAGGAAGGGATTAGGAAGGGTTGGATGAGAGAGAAGGAAGGAAGGGAAGTGGATAAGGATCAAGGGAGGGGAAAAAGTCACAAAGGGTAGATAAAGTAGCAGTAAAGTAAAGTAGGTAGGTAGGTAAAGTAGTAAGAAGATAGGATAAAAAAGCAGAGTAAAAATAAAGAAAAAGAAAACAAGCTATGAAGATTAAAAATGAAAGGGAAAAGCATCTAAAATACAGACAAAAGTAAGGTGTCCATAGTGAACAATATATACAAAGAAGACAAGTAGGATACAAAAACAGAGGAAAGACGACAAAGAGTAGGTAGGTAAAGTAAAGGGGGGGGCTAGTATGAGTGTGTCACGGTTTGGTAACTCAATAATGTGTGGTAATTAAAGGCTCTCGCAAAAATAATATATGAAAAACTTTCGATGTTCTCTTTAATATAATTATACCTGGACATCAAACTATTCAGAGGAGTCTTGATTGTCTTTATCTGCAGTATATTAGGGACAACTATTAGGGTAGTTAGATATAGTTAGTTTGTTAGGGTAGTTATGGCTGCGGACTTGATATAATTCCTCTTTTTTCCACGGTAATTTTCTTAATTGCTTTAAAATCTAGTAAAATGGTGCTTAGCTGTGTACACAGACTTCTTTTGATGTAAATTGGTATAATGATTTAGGAGGATTATATCAAAATATCATCTACATATATTTATTTTAGTATTTAAATTCGGCCTTTTAGTCATGGTTGTATTAATTTAATGATAATTTGTGCAAGTATGACTGACGATTCAACATGAAATAACTACTTAAGGCGATATACACATTAGACTCCGAAAAAAAATATATATATTATTCTATGGTCCATTTTTTTTTTATTTTTTTTTATTTTTTTACGATTCAGTCTATAACAGCCTGTTGGCAATTTTTTTTTTTTTTTTTATCCTTGAGGGCTCAGGTGGTTGGGCCTGCACCTTCTGGAGGGCTGTGATGGTTGGCCCTCACCCGTGGTGGCGCAGGCTAGATTTATATAGTGACACCTGTGATGGTTTAAAATCCATCGAACCACAACGTTGAAAATAGCGTGCAGTAACCAAATACAGAACACTAAACGTGGAAACATCAGTGGAGGAATGAAAAAGAAACTGAGAAAGTGTGGCGAAGTTATGAGACCAGGGAGCAGTCAAGGGTGAAGGAAGGAATGATTGGTCGGATCGGATTTGACTTGAGCTGTGTGGAATTCTGGTGGAGGTCGATCACCCTTTCGCCTACACATGCGAGGCGTGGGTACAGACTAAGAGAATAGATCCATAAAGCATCCAGCGTCTTAGCATCTTAGCATCCAGAAGGAGATCAAGACGATGTATAACCTGTATCTCCATTTTGACTTTTATAATGAGAAGTTTTAATAGGATAAAGTATTGTGTTTTAAGTTTATTAGTGAAGAACAAGGGAAGAGTATAGAGCTTAGCATCCGTATAGAAGGAGATCAAGAAGATTTATAACCTGTATTTCCATTTGACTTTTTTAATGAGAAGTTTGAATAAGAAATAGTATGAAGTTTTTAGTTTATTGGTGAAGTACGAGAGCAAAAAGTGTCAAGAATAACATACGGTGTTAGTGAAGCTGTTTTATTATAGACATTACAATTACATACATGACTAGTTAAGTAAACCTAAAACAACCTTACACACATAAAATAATAATAATAATAATAAATAAATAAATAAATATAAATAAATAATAAATATCAGTTTGATCAAGTAATTCCCATACTGTACCTGCATTAATCTTTGCCAGGCTATTCCTTTTAGTCTTACAATACAGGTGTGTTTACGGCAAAGAAACAAAAAAATGACGAGAAGAAAAAACAATATTGCTTGAGTGGACATGTTTAAAGTATACATTTTTAAAGTAAGATATTTTTTTCCAGTCCTTTGTGATAAAAAAGGAAAACATAAAATAATACAAAATAGAATATTAAAATTGTCTGTTATAACATTTCATTTCAGTGTTTCATGCATTGGTCACCTTGTAACCCCTTCACGCCCAGATCTTTCCTTTGCTATGTAAAAATCTTCTACTGTCGAGCCATAAAATTACGAAAAGTAACTAAATAAACCAAATTAACTGGTGGACAAGGATACTAAACAGGTCATATCTATAAATTATTGCGTATGTTCATTAAAAATCGTCTAATGGTACCCAAATTACAATGGAAATTACGTTATGGGTCTCAAGGGATTAAATATGTGTTAGATATCGTAATAGCCACAAAATGCACCGGGGATGTCTACTAAGGGAGAATTTTTTGTTTTACATCACAAAAAACTGGCCAAGGCAAAAAAAAAAAAAAAGAGGTAACGAAATGCCCGCTTTGTTGCCAGGCCTTATAAATGGGATGTAAGAAAAAAGAAAAGAAAAAAAAGTCCTTATAAATTGTGATGTAAAAAAGAGAGAGAAAAAAAAGACAGTAAGAGAATATAGAAAAGGGCGGTGGGCCAATTTAGTTTAGGTTTAGGTATCTTGCCACTTCTCTCCTTAACCCCTTCACGCCCAGATCTTTCCTTTGCTATATAAAATCGTCTGTTGTTAGCCA
>JACEEZ010015376.1:217500-242500 GCA_016584305.1 Chionoecetes opilio
CCACCACCACCACTATCTCCACCACACAACAACAACAACAACAACAACGTATACCCATAGCGAAATTGCTCTGAAGCGTCAAATGATATGAGAAAAGTTCAAAAGTTCCCCTCGAGTCCTTCCTTCCCCCTGCCCGCCCTCGTTTTAAAGGGCAGGGAGAAGGAGGTGGAGGAGGGAGACCTTTCAATATTTCACCATCAGGAGCGTGGCAGCGTCAGGGCAACAGGTTAACGGGTGGTCTGTGAAGGTCAAAAAGGTCAAATTCCTTACGTGGGGATTGTAATGATGACACCTCTGGACGTTTTGTGTTTTATTAATTTTTTCTGAACTGTATTTTTAATTTATATATAAATCTTTGTCTTGTTTTATTCTTTTTTCTTAACTTTTATCTTTTTTTCCCTGTTATGTATTTTTTTTTCCTCTTGTTTTATTATCGTTTTTTTTTTTTTTTTTTTTTTTTTTTTTTTTTTTTTCTGTTGATTAATTTTCACACTTACGACCAGATTTTTTTTTCTTCCATTTTTGTTTTATTTCATGGTGAGACTATTGGCGTTCTTTTGTTTTATTATATTTTCTCTTTTCCTTTTCATTTGTATATGGATTGATTTGTACGATTTTTTTCCTCTCCTTTATTTTATTTAATGTTGAGAATGTGCTATTGTTATATAAGTTTTTTTTAAATTTATTCTGTCGTTATCTCTAATACGAAAAACTGACTTCTTTCCTCCCTTTTCCTTTCATTTACTGTTCAGAATACTATTGTTGTTGGATATATATTTTTATTTCCTCTATCGTAATGTTAACCCCTTGAGACCCAGAACGTAATTTCCATTGTAATTTGGGTACCATTAGACGATTTTGAGTGAATATAAGCAATATTTTATAGCTATGACCTGTTTAGTATCCTTGTCCACTAGCTAAATTTGTATATTCAGTCACTTTTCGTAATTTTATGGCTAACAACAGACGATTTTATATAGCAAAGGAAAGATCTATGCGTGAAGGGGTTAATACAAGAAATTGGTTATATTTCCTTATTTGTAATACTGATAGTGCGATAAATTATCTCTTTCTATTTTCTCCTATGTTGAAAAGTTCTTAGGCTAGTAACCAGGGTAGAACAAGAAGTAACGGATTTAAGCTGGAAAAGCGTAGATTTTGAAAAGAAATAGGGAAAAACTGGTTCACAAATAGGGTGGTAAATGATTGGAATGGACTCAGTAGACAGGTAGTTAGTGCGGAGTCAGTAGAGAGCTTTAAAGGGAGGCTAGATAAATTCATGGATGGGGATGAAAGGTGGATGTAGGCAGTGTTAGGTAACAGGAACTACCACGTGTAGGTCTTACGGCCTCTTGTAGCTTCCTTATTTTCTTATGTTCTTATTTTTCTTTCTATTTTTCTTCTATTTCTATTTTTTTACGATGCTGGAATATGACAAATTTAATTCATTTCCTCCTCTTTGATGTTAAGAATGCGAGACGTTGTATTGAATCATTTGAAACGCGACTTGAGTTATGCTGTTTGATGTTTTTTGATGCTGCAACATGTACAAAATAACGCGCTGTTGAATAAATCATGCACCCTTTTTTAGTGCCATGGAATTACGTTTTCTTCTACGATGTGAAATACGAAATATATATTTAGATTTGAGCATACATTTGTGAAGACTGACCAGTAATCAAACACGACTTTTCACTACTTTACATATATGTCACTATTTTCATTTACTACTTTCTGCTTTCTTTCATTATATTTAACTACTTGCACTTTTCACTACATTAATTCACTACTTTCACTTTCCATGACAAGAAAGTGAAGAATACACGTTCATTGTACATAATATTAATACAAACGTTCATTGTACAAAATATTAATACAAACGTTCATTGTACAAAATATTAATACAAACGTTCATTGTACAAAATATTAATACAAACGTTCATTGTACAAAATATTAATACAAAAGTTCATTGTACAAAATATTAATACAAACGTTCATTGTACAAAATATTAATACAAACGTTCATTGTACAAAATATTAATACAAACGTTCATTGTACAAAATATTAATACAAACGTTCATTGTACAAAATATTAATACAAACGTTCATTGTACAAAATATTAATACAAACGTTCATTGTACAAAATATTAATACAAACGTTCATTGTACAAAATATTAATACAAACGTTCATTGTACAAAATATTAATACAAACGTTCATTGTACAAAATATTAATACAAACGTTCATTGTACAAAATATTAATACAAACGTTCATTGTACAAAATATTAATACAAACGTTCATTGTACAAAATATTAATACAAACGTTTATTGTACTTAATATTTATACAAACGTTCATTGTACTTAATATTTATACAAACGTTCATTGTACTTAATATTTTTACAAACGTTCATTGTACAAAATATTAATACAAACGTTCATTGTACATAATATTAATACAAACGTTCATTGTACTAACTTAATATTTATACAAACGTTCATTGAACAAAATATTAATACAAACGTTCATTGTACAAAATATTAATACAAACGTTCATTGTACTTAATATTTATACAAACGTTCATTGTGCAAAATATTAATACAAACGTCCTTTTTGTACAAAATATTAATACAAACGTTCATTGTACTTAATATTTTTACAAACGTTCATTGAACAAAATATTAATACAAACGTTCATTGTACAAAATATTAATACAAACGTTCATTGTACAAAATATTAATACAAACGTTCATTGTACAAAATATTAATACAAAAGTTCATTGTACTTAAAAAATTTACAAACGTTCATTGTACTTTATATTTTTACAAACGTTCATTGTACTTAATATTTTTACAAACGTTCATTGTACCTAAATTTTTTACAAACGTTCATTGTACTTAATATTTTTACAAACGTTCATTGCACTTAATATTTTTACAAACGTTCATTGTACTTAATATTTTTACAAACGTTCATTGTACACATTTTTTATACAAACATTCATTGTACTTAATATTTATACAACACTGGCAACATACAACTTACTGCCAACCATTGCCGTAGAAACTTTACAGATAAATAAATTGATATGTCTTGGGAAGTTTATTTTTTATTATTATTTATCATATTTGACACATGACGTCCTCTCAGTCTTTTCTTGGTGTCAAAATTGTGACTTATATCAAGTTATTCTTTGGTCGAGTGGATTACAGTGGCTTAGTCTAGACTTTAGAGTATGTCTCTCCTTCAGTCTTTCCTATCAAATTCCGCGGCAGTTTTTCAATACTGTAATGCAAAAACGTATTCAGGTTACTGTCTTCAGGTTTCTTTGAACTTTGTTGCCATCGTTTTTGCTCTTGCTGTTGTTATGTTAACTACAACAGTATTAATAGTAGAAGTAGTAGTAATAAATAGTAGGCATAGATGTACTAATTCTATTTGTAAACGTATAGTGGCAACATTAGTAGCAGCAGCAGCAGCAATGATAGAAGAAGCACACGGCCCCGAAGGCGCAACAGTTTCCCTTTCTTGAGGTGCTTCCGGCGGATCACGGGAATGCTCTCTTGTGTTTCCACGTGTCGTGTGTCTTGCCTTCTCTTCGCTCTATTCTTGCCGTAAGTCTCCGCTTTCATCCCCTGTACCATATATGGTAAACATTTTTATGCTGTAAGGCTCTCGCTGGCGGGGTTAAGACACTGTTTTTGACCCTTATTGACTTCCCCGTCGCCCTAGACCCAGGCTGCCTTGCAGGGCGCCCTGCGGCAATCCCAAGGCTGTGATTGGCCCGCTTAACTCCTACCTCCTTATCCTTTTCTTGGCTACCCTCTGAGCGAGACTCTGGGAAGGGTATAACCTTTTTGGTGACAGTGAATGGAAGGTGGGATTGAGAGTATTACTTGCGAGAACTACAGAGCCAAGACAAAAAAACAGGTTCCACCCATGGCTACTGAAGACAGCATCCCCGTGATCCGCCGGAAGCACCTTAAGAAAGGGAAGAAGCTGGGCAGCGGCTTCTTCGGGGCCGTGTACCGGGGCAAGCTGGCGCTGGGCCGCGACCAGATCGTGCGCGTGGCCATCAAGGAGCCCGAGGATGACGCCAAGAAGCTGAGCTGGAGCTCGTAGGAGGCAGAGATCCTGCACCTGCTGAAGGGTGTGCGTGCCGTGCCGCAGCTGTACGGCGTGACGGACACCTCGCCCCCCGCCCTGGTCATGGGCCTGTGCGAGGGGGCGTTGCTCAAGACGCTGTACACGCATGAGGAGGATCAGCTGTGCCTACGCGCCCTGGTGAAGCTGTGTGACGTGGTGCGGCGCCTTCACGCGTGCGGCATCACGCACGGCGACATCCACGCGGGCAACGTGATGGTGGACGCGGATGAGGAGGGCGAGATGGAGGTCACGCTGCTCGACTTTGGTCTGGCCGAGCGCCACACGAACGTGGCCCGTCAGATGGACGACGTGTTTGCCCTGGTGAAATTTGCCCTGCGCCTTCTCCCCGAGACGGAAGAGCTATCCGGCGTGAGGTGGGCCCTACAGAGCGCGGCGAACCTCAACACTGTGGAGGACCTGCTCGACGACGCCCTCAGGCTCCACCAGGCCTCCAACGCAGTGTGAGGTGGATGGAAAAATATACCAAAAAAAAAAAAAAGAATTTTTTGAAATTTAATAATGGCAGGGCTGCTTCACCACCCTAGACAAAGTGTGTCGTTTTTCTTACTTTACTTATGAATCACATGTTTGTTTTCCAACTACTATATTATTATTGAACCTCAAATCTCCAATACTATACAGTATTATGCTGCTACCATAACTGCTATACTAAGTTAACTGCTATTAACTGCTGCTGCTGCTGCTACTTGTACTACTAATACTAGAACATCTATTTCTCTCTCTCGTGTGTCTTGCTTTTTCCCATTGTGGACTCTTCCCTTCCTATACCTCAATATTTTTCTTTTTTCTAAATCTCATTTCGTTTCCTTTCCTTTTAATCTTTCCTTTTGTTTTGGCATCTCTTCCTTTTCAAGCCTTTGTGTTTCTTCTCCCCACTATCTCCTCCTCCTCTTCTTGGTCTCTAATGTTCACTACATGTATAAACTGTTGACCTTGGGAAATTATTGTCACCTTTGTTGCATTGACTTAAGTACAGGGCATTACACTGACCACCACCATCCATAGTTATTATCACTCCAAGCCACGAGAACTCCGTCTTTAAGGGTAATGGAAGCATTGCAGGCCTCAAAGTGTACAATATATCTTACCAGCCACTGGCGAGTACTTAAAAAAGTGTACCAGCCAAGAAAAAAAAATACTTGCTCAAGGAAAATTAACAAATAATTATTGATTACGGCAACACCGAGTGTGAGTGTCAGCAGTGCTGAGTGAATTGTGTGTCACAGCGTGGGTGTCAGGTTGCCAACGAGTTAGATGTTCCCACAATTGAGTTGCTAATTAATTCCCGCACTGATACGTTCCCACTATTATGTACATTTGATTATATGATAAGACCATATAATTATACGAATGATTCGTTTCTTGAGGACAAAGCAATGAGTTTGTGTATATCCCTATAAGTTGTGGCACCGTTTCTTGTGCGACGTTTTCAAGTACGGTAAACAGTTCACCGCGCTTGACCAGGTCATTCATTCATTCGAAGTTATCCACCATAGAAGCTTCCCCTACAACTCGCTCAAGTGTTCTCCACAGCCAAGCCAAGGAAATAATTTACAACGTAAATAAATAATTCTTAGACGTGAAGGGGAATAGAGGACCTTTAGGAGGGGTGGAGGGAGAGCGGGTGAGAGAGGAGTATTGTTTATAGTAGGTGGCGGGGATGACGTGGCAACACAGCTAGCAGTCATACGCCTCAGGCGGCCACATTTAAAGTGACTTGATAAATTGTAAAGACTAAAGATACGGGGTGTGAGGATGAGGCCGTGCAAGGGGGTGGCGCGCTTTGGAGCCTCGTGGGAGGTGCGAGGCTGCCTCGTGAAGGGCTCTCACCGAGACCACCGAGAGACAAGGCCTGGTGGATCGCCCGTGACGTCACACCATAAGGATGCCACCCGCTCCGCTCCCCGTACAAGTTTACCTAACTAATATAATGCTTATCAGTATAAAAGATATACTGTTATCTTCGGAAATGTTTGTTCTATAATATTATCAAATAAAAAACCGTAAAACACACAAAGAAAAGGCCATTATGAGACTTTCAAGAAATATGCATTAACTTAAACTCTTCGCCATTTAATATTTTGCTCGCAAACATTTTACATGGAGAATATCAATAGAAGCGGAGTTTAATTAGCTTTCCATTGATATACTTCGTTTAGTGATAAATGAATTAGCGGCATGCATAAATTAGCGTTAACTAGATATAAAAAATCATGAAATCGGATAATTTCCTACCTAATATATGTTTATCAGTATAAAATATATACTGTTATCTTCGGAAATGTTTGTTGTATAATATTATCAAATAAAAAACCGTAAAACACATTAAAGAAATGCCATTATGAGACTTTCAAGAAATATGCATGAACTTAAACTTTTCGCCATTTAATATTTTGTGAAAAAACTTTTTACATGGAGAATATCAATAGAAGCGGAATTTAATTAGCTTTTCATTGATATATTTCCTTTTCTGATAAATAAATTAAAACTATGCATAAATTAGCGTTAACTAAATAAATAACATCATGAAATCGGGTAATTTCCCAGATTTCATGATGTTATTTATTTAGTTAACGCTAATTTATGCATAGTTTTAATTTATTTATCAGAAAAGGAAATATATCAATGAAAAGCTAATTAAATTCCGCTTCTATTGATATTCTCCATGTAAAAAGTTTTTTCACAAAATATTAAATGGCGAAAAGTTTAAGTTCATGCATATTTCTTGAAAGTCTCATAATGGCATTTCTTTAATGTGTTTTACGGTTTTTTATTGATAATATTATACAACAAACATTTCCGAAGATAACAGTATAATTTTATACTGATAAAACTATATTAGGTAGGAAATTATCCGATTTCATGATTTTTTATATCTAGTTAACGCTAATTTATGCATGCCGCTAATTCATTTATCACTAAACGAAGTATATCAATGGAAAGCTAATTAAACTCCGCTTCTATTGATATTCTCCATGTAAAATGTTTGCGAGCAAAATATTAAATGGCGAAGAGTTTAAGTTAATGCATATTTCTTGAAAGTCTCATAATGGCCTTTTCTTTGTGTGTTTTACGGTTTTTTATTTGATAATATTATAGAACAAACATTTCCGAAGATAACAGTATATCTTTTATACTGATAAGCATTATATTAGTTAGGTAAACTTGTACGGGGAGCGGAGCGGGTGGCATCCTTATGGTGTGACGTCACGGGCGATCCACCAGGCCTTATCATCTCGGTGGCCACGCTCTCACTCGCCACTGACAAGTAGAAACATTATTTTTACACTCGCCGCTGGCCAGTGAGAATTTTTTTTTTTACCCGCCATGTAATTTATTTACTCGCCATGGCGAGTAAAATACTCGCAACTTTCAGCCCTGCCTGAACTCCTCTTTACCATCCATCAGTGTGGCTATAATAATATACATCTTTACCATCCATCAGTGTGGCTATAACAATATACATCTTTACCATCCATCAGTGTGGCTATAACAATATACATCTTTACCATCCATCAGTGTGGCTATAACAATATACATCTTTACCATCCATCAGTGTGGCTATAACAATATACATCTTTACCATCCATCAGTGTGGCTATAACAATATACATCTTTACCATCCATCAGTGTGGCTATAATAATATACATCTTTACCATCCATCAGTGTGGCTATAATAATATACATCTTTACCATCCATCAGTGTGGCTATAACAATATACATCTTTACCATCCATCAGTGTGGCTATAACAATATACATCTTTACCATCCATCAGTGTGGCTATAACAATATACATCTTTACCATCCATCAGTGTGGCTATAATAATATACATCTTTACCATCCATCAGTGTGGCTATAATAATATACATCTTTACCATCCATCAGTGTGGCTATAATAATATACATCTTTACCATCCATCAGTGTGGCTATAATAATATACATCTTTACCATCCATCAGTGTGGCTATAATAATATACATCTTTACCATCCATCAGTGTGGCTATAACAATATACATCTTTACCATCCATCAGTGTGGCTATAATAATATACATCTTTACCATCCATCAGTGTGGCTATAATAATATACATCTTTACCATCCATCAGTGTGGCTATAATAATATACATCTTTACCATCCATCAGTGTGGCTATAATAATATACATCTTTACCAGCCATCAGTGTGGCTATAATAATATACATCTTTACCATCCATCAGTGTGGCTATAATAATATACATCTTTACCAGCCATCAGTGTGGCTATAATAATATACATCTTTACCATCCATCAGTGTGGCTATAACAATATACATCTGATGTCCTCTTGTTTTCCTCCTCCTCTTTCTATTCATTTTCTTTTCCTATTCCTTCTTTCTATTCCTCGTTCTCCTCCTTCTCTCCGTCTTCTTCTCTTTGTTCTTCAGCTTTACTGGGGTTTTTCTTCAATTTTTTATTTTACTACTTACTTCTACTACTTACTTCTACTACTTACTTCTACTACTTACTTCTACTACTTACTTCTACTACTTACTTCTACTACTTACTTCTACTACTTACTTCTACTACTTACTTCTACTACTTACTTCTACTACTTACTTCTACTACTTACTTCTATTACTTACTTCTACTACTTACTTCTACTACTGTTCTTCTACTACTTACTTCTACTACTGTTCTTCTACTACTTACTTCTACTACTGTTCTTCTACTACTTACTTCTACTACTGTTCTTCTACTACTTCTACTACTGTTCTTCTACTACTTACTTCTACTACTGTTCTTCTACTACTTCTACTACTGTTCTTCTACAGCAGCGCCAATATCGCAAGGCGGCGGGCAAAGAGTGAGGCGGTTGCCTCATTTGATCACTAAATTGATCACTCAATCGTTTACGCTCTCAGGATCATTTATATCCATCCTTTCTTCGTTTCTTTCATCCTTTGTATCATCAACATTTTAAGTTATTGCTGTACACTAAAATATATCTGTAATCAATGATTATTAATAATCTGAATGTTTTTTTTTCTACATTTTGTCGTCAGCTTCGTAAACACTTCCAACGAAAGATTTCCTTTGGCGTGTTTTTAACATCTCGGGATTCCGGGAGAAAAGTTTTTTTCCCTGGATCCTGGGACTTCCCTGGATCCTGGGACTTCCCTGGATCCTGGGACTTCCCTGGATCCTGGGACTTCCCTGGATCCTGGGACTTCCCTGGATCCTGGGACTTCCCTGGATCCTGGGACTTCCCTGGATCCTGGGACTTCCCTGGATCCTGGGACTTCCCTGGGTCCTGGGACTTCCCTGGATCCTGGGACTTCCCTGGATCCTGGGACTTCCCTGGATCCTGGGACTTCCCTGGGTCCTGGGACTTCCCTGGATCCTGGGACTTCCCTGGATCCTGGGACTTCCCTGGGTCCTGGGACTTCCCTGGATCCTGGGACTTCCCTGGATCCTGGGACTTCCCTGGATCCTGGGACTTCCCTGGATCCTGGGACTTCCCTGGATCCTGGGACTTCCGGGTCCTGGGACTTCCCTGGATCCTGGGACTTCCCTGGATCCTGGGACTTCCCTGGGTCCTGGGACTTCCCTGGATCCTGGGACTTTCCCTGGATCCTGGGACTTCCCTGGATCCTGGGACTTCCCTGGATCCTGGGACTTCCCTGGATCCTGGGACTTCCCGGGTCCTGGGACTTCCCTGGATCCTGGGACTTCCCTGGATCCTGGGACTTCCCTGGATCCTGGGACTTCCCTGGATCCTGGGACTTCCCTGGATCCTGGGACTTCCCTGGATCCTGGGACTTCCCTGATCCTGGGACTTCCCCGGGATCCTGGGACTTCCCTGGGTCCTGGGACTTCCCTGGATCCTGGGACTTCCCTGGATCCTGGGACTTCCCTGGATCCGGGGACTTCCCTGGATCCTGGGACTTCCCTGGATCCAGGGACTTCCCTGGATCCTGGGACTTCCCTGGATCCTGGGACTTCCCTGGGTCCTGGGACTTCCCTGGATCCTGGGACTTCCCTGGATCCTGGGACTTCCCTGGATCCTGGGACTTCCCTGGATCCTGGGACTTCCCGGGATCCTGGGACTTCCCGGGATCCTGGGACTTCCCGGGATCCTGGGACTTCCCGGGATCCTGGGACTTCCCGGGATCCTGGGACTTCCCGGGATCCTGGGACTTCCCGGGATCCTGGGACTTCCCTGGATCCTGGGACTTCCCTGGATCCTGGGACTTCCCTGGATCCTGGGACTTCCCTGGATCCTGGGACTTCCTGGATCCTGGGACTTCCCTGGATCCTGGGACTTCCTGGGTCCTGGGACTTCCTGGTCCTGGACTTCCCTGGATCCTGGACTTCCCTGGATCCTGGGACTTCCTGGGTCTGGGACTTCCCTGGATCCTGGGATTTCCCTGGATCCTGGACTTCCCTGGGTCCTGGGACTTCCCTGGATCCTGGGACTTCCCTGGATCCTGGGACTTTCCCTGGATCCTGGGACTTTCCCTGATCCTGGGACTTCCCTGATCCTGGGACTTCTCCTGGACCTGGACTTTTCCCTGGATTCCTGGACTTCCTCTGGATCCTGGACTTCCCTGGATCCTGGGACTTCCCTGGATCCTGGACTTCCTGGATCCTGGGACTTCCCGGGATCCTGGGACTTCCCGGGATTCCTGGGACTTCCCTGGATCCTGGGACTTCCCTGGATCCTGGGACTTCCCTGGATCCTGGGACTTCCTGATCCTGGGACTTCCCTGATCCTGGGACTTCCTGATCCTGGGACTTCCCTGGATCCTGGGACTTCCCTGGATCCTGGGACTTTCCCTGGATCCTGGGACTTTCCCGGGATCCTGGGACTTCCCGGATCCTGGGACTTCCGGGATCCTGGGACTTTCCTGATCCTGGGACTTCCCTGATCCTGGACTTCACCTGGATCTTGGACTTCCTGGATCCTGGGACTTCCCGGTCCTGGACGTTCCTGGATCCTGGGACTTCCTTGGACTTCCTGATGTCCCTGGATCCTGGACTTTGTCCCTGGATCTGGGACTTCCCTGGATCCTGGGACTTCCCTGGATCCTGGGACTTTCCCTGGATCCTGGGACTTCCCTGGATCCTGGGACTTCCCGGATCCTGGACTTCCCGGGATCCTGGGACTTCCCGGGATCCTGGCTTCCCGGGTCCTGGGACTTCTCCCTGGATCCTGGGACTTCCCGGGTCCTGGGACTTCCCTGGATCCTGGGACTTCCCTGGGTCCTGGGACTTCCCTGGATCCTGGGACTTCCCTGGTCCTGGGACCCTGGACTGCTTCCGGGTCCTGGGACTTCCCTGGATCCTGGGACTTCCCTGGATCCTGGGACTTCCCGGATCCTGGGACTTCCCTGGATCCAGGGACTTCCTGGATCCTGGGACTTTCCCTGGATCCTGGGCCTTCCCTGGATCCTGGGACTTCCCTGGATCCTGGGACTTCCCGGGTCCTGGGACTTCCTGGATCCTGGGACTTCCCTGGATCCTGGGACTTCCCCGGGTCCTGGTCCTGGGACCCTGGACTGGACTTCCCTGGATCGGGACTTCCCTGGATCCTGGGACTTCCCTGGATCCTGGGACTTTCCCGTGGATCCTGGCTGGACTTCCCGGGTCCTGGGACTTCCTGATCCTGGGACTTCCCGGTCCGGGACTTCCCTGGATCCTGGGACTTCCCTGATCCTGGGACTTCCCGGTCCTGGGACTTCCCTGGGTCCTGGGACTTCCCTGGATCCAGGGACTTCCCTGGATCCTGGGACTTCCCTGGATCCTGGGACTTCCCTGGATCCTGGGACTTCCCTGGATCCTGGGACTTCCCGGGTCCTGGGACTTCCCTGGATCCTGGGACTTCCCTGGATCCTGGGACTTCCCGGGTCCTGGGACTTCCCTGGATCCTGGGACTTCCCTGGATCCAGGGACTTCCCTGGATCCTGGGACTTCCCTGGATCCGGCTTCCCTGGATCCTGGGACTTCCCGGTCCTGGGACTTCCCTGGATCCTGGGACTTCCCGGGTCCAGGACTTCCCGGATCCGGGGACTTCCCTGGATCCTGGGACTTCCCGGGTCCTGGGACTTCCCTGGATCCTGGGACTTCCCGGGTCCAGGGACTTCCCTGGATCCTGGGACTTCCCTGGATCCTGGGACTTCCCGGGTCCTGGGACTTCCCTGGGTCCTGGGACTTCCCTGGATCCAGGGACTTCCCTGGATCCTGGGACTTCCCTGGATCCTGGGACTTCCCGGGTCCTGGGACTTCCCTGGATCCTGGGACTTCCCTGGATCCAGTGACTTCCCTGGATCCAGTGACTTCCCTGGATCCAGTGACTTCCCTGGATCCAGGGACTTCCCTGGATCCAGGGACTTCTTTGGATCCTGGGACTTCCCTGGATCCTGGGACTTCCCTGGATCCTGGGACTTCCCGGGTCCTGGGACTTCCCTGGATCCAGTGACTTCCCTGGATCCTGGGACTTCCCTGGATCCTGGGACTTCCCGGGTCCTGGGACTTCCCTGGATCCAGTGACTTCCCTGGATCCTGGGACTTCCCGGGATCCTGGGACTTCCCTGGGTCCTGGGACTTCCCGGGTCCGGTTGTAATGACACTTAAAATAAAAGTATGCATAATCTTTATTGCATAGAAAGAGAGTAACAGTATATGTAGTAACAAGTAAGGGTGTGTTGTGTGCAAAGTACCATGTTTACCATTGCACTTCTCACCTGAGACATGAACTAGGTAGATAGGCATAGCCTAGACTGCCAACAGAGCTGGGCAGTATTTAAATACGTATTTAAATACATTAGTGTATCTATAACTGCATTTATAAATACATTGGTTTTCACGTAACTAAATACAGTATTTAGATACTTTAATGAGTATTAAAATTCAATGTATTTAAATACACATAATATAAACATGTAAATACTTTTATCAGTTAATTACTCAATAATCTCAATTACGCAAGTTAATTAATAAATTAATTAAATATACAAAAGGAAAGTATCCTTTATCATTTATCAAGCATTTTATATTGTCAATCATGAATTATTGAATACATGTTAAAAATTTTGTGCATTTAAAATGTATTTACAAATATATTTAAACACAATTGATGTATTTAGTATTTAGATACATTCGTAAAATGTATTTAGTATTTGGTATTTAGATACATTTTTCCCATGTATTTAGTATTTAAATACATTCAATGTATTTAGTGCCCAGCTCTGATTGCCAATTCTGTCAATGAATGAAATATGCTACACACGGTACACAATGCACACTAGGCCGCATGTACCACGCCTCCTCCTGAGGGCATGGGTTATGACAAACTACATAGGTGATGCATACATGGGGTGCGACCCTCAGTTTGAGAACCCCTGGTCTAGAGAGAGTGAGAGAGAGAAAGAGAGAGAATACTATTTTTTTCGTGATTTTCTATTATGAAATATTCGATTTCTATTACACAATCCTAAGACCTTTTAAATATTAGTTAAGTTTAAGTGTTGTTTTTATGTGTAACTTGTAGGTAGTCTAGGAGGATGTGGCTTCGTGATTTAGACAAGGGTAAGGGTCTAGTGAAGGAGGGGTGGAAGGGGGTGGAAGGGGTGTTACTGAGGACTTACTGGCGGTGGAGGGCGATGATTGTGAAATAGAGAGATGGATTGGTCCCCTAGTGGTGGCGAAAAACCTGGTGGAGGGGAGTGGAGGGCTTGCAGAGTGGAGCTTTGGGTTGGTTGGAGTGGGTGAGGGGAAGGGTGGATGAATGGCGTCCTTTTGTGATGCCATAGAAGGGGTGGGATTAGCTGGCTGGGCTCAGATTGCTGCCTCTTCGCTCTTTGGTTTTAGCTCTTCCCTTTTTCCTCTTTTTTTCGATTCTTATTATTTTTGGACTGGGTGAATTACTTGTGCAAATTACTCACCTTCCTTATTTCCAACATATGTTTTTCGTTTTATTTCAGATTGCTGCCTCTTCGCCTTTTAGTTTTCCCTCTTCCCTTTTTCCTCTTTTTCCCCACTCCTCGTATTTTAGCACTGCTTGAATTACTTGTGCAAATTACTCACTTTTCGTATTTCCATCATATGTTTTTCGTGTTATTTCCATTTTTTCCCTTGTTTTCTATAGCAGAAGGACAAGTTGCATTTTTTCATGTTTTTTTATGTATGGGTTTTGATGCACAGGGAAAATATTTGATGTATTACTATTTACTACTTACTATTGACTTATTTTACTTTATTATCTATTCCTCATACTATAAGTTTTCTTCTTTACACCATATTTTTAGGGGAAGTTCAGTTATTTTACGTTATTTCTTATTATTTCAAATTCAAAATGGGATGATTTATTGGTAACTGAGACTGACTTTACACCTTTTACTCAAGTACATTGTTTTCTTTTATTATAGTACCTGTATTTTACATGTTCTTAGATAATAACCTACTGTCGAACCAACCAATACATTTAATCATATACGTGTCATACCGTTGACATTTACATTATCTATTTTTACCTTTAATTTTACATCTTATTTTACATGACATTTTTGGTCTAGTACTTAAGTTAATTCCTTGCATTGTTTTTGTCTGTATGCCTCCGGGCGAGAATGAAATTATTATTATTATTATTATTATTATTATTATTATTATTATTATTATTATTATTATTATTATTATTATTATTATTATTATCATTATTATCATCATTATTATTATTATTATTATTATTATTATTATTATTACATTTACTATTAGTGTATTCTGTTCTTTTATGATTCATTTACTCATACTTGTAGGAAGACGGTGCTTAAGTGTTCGTGATTTTCATTGAAACCATAATCTCCAGAATTACAATCCATTTTTCGATCATAATTCAACAGGACACTATGCGTTATTTGCATATATGAGCTATCACACGAGATCATTGTACTACACATCCACACACTGTTCATTGCTTCCCGAGTATCATGAATCCACACACTATATTGCTATCCACAGAGACCACAACATGCTGTATCATGATCCACAACTGTTCTTGCATCCACACGAGTATTCATTGCTATCTACACATCCACACACTGTTCATTGCTATCCACACGAGTATTCATTGATATCCACACACTATTCATTGCTATCCACACACCATCCACACACTGTTCATTGCTATCCACACGAGTATTCATTGCTATCCACACACCATCCACACACTGTTCATTGCTATCCACACGAGTTCATTCTACCACCACCACCACACACTTGTTCATTGCTATCCACACGAGTATTCATTGCTATCCACACACCATCCACACACTGTTCATTGCTATCCACACGAGTATTCATTGCTATCCACACACACATCCGCACACTGTTCATTGCTATCCACACGAGTATTCATTGCTATCCACACACCATCCACACATTCATTGCTATCCACACCTATTCATTGCATCCACACACATCCACATACTGTTCATTGCTATCCACACGAGTATTCATTGCTATCCAACACGAGTAATTCATTGCTATCCACACATCCACACTGTCATTCTATCCCACGAGTAGTTCATTGCTATCCACACACATTCCAACACTGTTCATTGCTATCCACACGAGTATTCATTGCTATCCACACGAGTATTCATTGCTATCCACACCATCATAACTGTTCATTGCTATCCACACATCATTGCTATCCATCACCATCCACACACTGTCATTGCTATCCACACCATCCATACACTGTTCATTGCTATCCACACAGCATCCATACCTGTTCATTGCTATCCACACCATTCATTGCTATCCACACGAGTATTCATTGCTATCCACACGAGTATTCATTGCTATCCACACACCATCCACACACTGTTCATTGCTATCCACACGAGTATTCATTGCTATCCACACACCATCCACACACTATTCATTGCTATCCACACGAGTATTCATTGCTATCCACACACCATCCACACACTGTTCATTGCTATCCACACGAGTATTCATTGCTATCCACACACCATCCACACACTATTCATTGCTATCCACACATCGCATACACTGTTCATTGCTATCCACACACATCCCACTGTTCATTGCTATCCACACGAGTATTCATTGCTATCCACACACCATCCAACACTGTTCATTGCTATCCACACATCTATAACTTTCATTGCTATCACACACATCACCATTCGCTATCCACACGAGTATTCATTGCTATCCAACACCATCCTACACTGTCATTGCTATCCACACGAGTATTCATTGCTATCCACACACATCTTCACCATCCACACACTGTTCATTGCTATCCACACGAGTATTCATTGCTATCCACACACCATCCACACACTGTTCATTGCTATCCACACGAGTATTCATTGCTATCCACACACCATCCACACACTGTTCATTGCTATCCACACGAGTATTCATTGCTATCCACACCAGCTACACTGTTCATTGCTATCCACACGAGTATTCATTGCTATCCACACACCATCCACACACTTTACATTGCTATCCACACGAGTATTCATTGCTATCCACACACCATCCACACACTATTCATTGCTATCCACACGAGTATTCATTGCTATCCACACACCATCCACACACTATTAATTGCTATCCACACACTATTCATTGCTATCCACACGAGTATTCATTGCTATCCACACACCATCCACACACTGTTCATTGCTATCCACACACTATTCATTGCTATCCACACGAGTATTCATTGCTATCCACACAGCATCCACACACTATTCATTGCTATCCACACGAGTATTAATTGATGCCCACACGCAACCCTCAAGTCCTTGTTTACATTGCTTGCATTCTTGTTCTGAACTGCCTAAGCAAATCCCAGGCGAGGCAGGTGAGAACAGGTGCGTCCTTGAGACTCCTAATGCCACTCCCACCACCTGAGGAGCGACCCTGCAACATCACCTGTGTCTTTGAGGTGCTTTGAGGTGCTTTGAATCGTCAAGTGGCCTGCCAGATGCTACACACGCTTGCACACCCACACTCTCTGTCCTCTCCCTTCCTTCTTCCTCTCCTCTCTTCCTCTCGTCATTGCTCTTCCCTCCTCTATACCATCACTCTTCTCTCCTCTCCCTTCCTCTTTTCCCTCCCTCTCTTTATTGCTCTTCCCTCCTCTACTCACAACCACTCTCTCTCTCTCTCTCTCCTCTCCCTTCTTCCTCTCCCTTCCTCTCTTCCTTGCTCTTCCCTCCTCTACACACCACCACTCTTCTCTCCTCTTCCCCCCTCCTCCTCTCACCCTTCCTCTCTTCCTGTCTTCCCTCTCACCTCTTCTCTCCTCTTCACTTTTCCTCTCTTCTCTCACCTTTTCTCTCCTAGTCACCCTTCCTCCTCTGCTTTCCTCTCTTATCTCCTTTTCACCCTTTCTCTTTTCTCTCTTCTTCTCTGCTCTCTCACCTCTCCTCTCTTCCTTCCTCTCTTCCCCCTCTCATGGCTTCTTATCTCGCCTCATTTGCTCCGCTGCACTTTACGCTTAACCTCTTTATGTGTCGTCTTTCTGTTCCCCTTGTTGCCTCGTGTCGCCCCAGCTCAACACAAGAGTTATACGTGTTCCAAGATGCACTTCTATTTATTCCTTGCTGTGAATGTGAAGTGCCTTGCCTTGCCTTTCTTGGTGAGGTTATGTAAATACTGCAGACGTGTTTTTCTGCTTAATTTCACTTTTCGTAACCTCGTCTGTCTGTTTTTTTTGTTCCATTGCCTCCTCGCTCTTTGATCTTATTTTGTTTTCGTATTTGTCTCCTTCTCTTCTAGTTCCTTGTTCCTCCATCTCCTCTTCTATTTTTTGTGTCTTATTCTTTTTTCTTGTTTTCGTCTTTCGTTTTTGTCTTTCTCTCTTCCTCTAATTCCTTGTTTCTTCACCTCCTACTTTATTTCTTTTTGTGTCTATTCTTTTACCTTGTTTTTGTCTTTCGTTTTTGTCTTTTACTCTTCCTCCAATTCCTTGTTCCTTCTCGCTCTTTTATCTTATTTTGTGTATCTTCTTTTCCTTTGTTTTCGTCTAAGTTGTTGTCTCTTTCTCTTCCTCCAATTCTTCTTTTCCTTTGTTTTCGTCTAAGTTGTTGTCTCTTTCTCTTCCTCCAATTCTTCTTTTCCTTTGTTTTCGTCTAAGTTGTTGTCTTTTTCTCTTCCTCCAATTCTTCTTTTCCTTTGTTTTCGTCTAAGTTGTTGTCTTTTTCTTTTCCTCCAATTCTTCTTTTCCTTTGTTTTCGTCTAAGTTGTTGTCTTTTTCTCTTCCTCCAATTCCTCTTCAAGATAGAGTGGAGGTCGTGGTGATAGGGTGGATGACGTAAGAGTGGAGTTATGTGGACTACCTAAGACAGTGGAGGTCGTGGTGATAGGGTGGATGACGTAAGAGTGGAGTTATGTGGACTACCTAAGACAGAGTGGAGGTCGTGGTGATAGGGTGGATGACGTAAGAGTGGAGTTATGTGGACTACCTAAGACAGAGTGGAGGTCGTGGTGATAGGGTGGATGACGTAAGAGTGGAGTTATGTGGACTACCTAAGACAGAGTGGAGGTCGTGGTGATAGGTGGATGACGTAAGAGTGGAGTTATGTGGACTACCTAAGACAGAGTGGAGGTCGTGGTGATAAGGTGGATGACGTAAGAGTGGAGTTATGTGGACTACCTAAGACAGAGTGGAGGTCGTGGTGATAAGGTGGATGACGTAAGAGTGGAGTTATGTGGACTACCTAAGACAGAGTGGAGGTCGTGGTGATAGGGTGGATGACGTAAGAGTGGAGTTAAGTGGAAATACCTAAGACAGTGGAGGTCGTGGTGATAGGTGGATGACGTAAGAGTGGAGTTATGTGGACTACCTAAGACAGAGTGGAGGTCGTGGTGATAGGGTGGATGACGTAAGAGTGGAGTATGTGGACTACCTAAGACAGAGTGGAGGTCGTGGTGATAGGTGGATGACGTAAGAGTGGAGTTATGTGGACTACCTAAGACAGAGTGGATGTCGTGGTGATAGGGTGGATGACGTAAGAGTGGAGTTATGTGGACTACCTAAGACAGTGGAGGTCGTGGTGATAGGTGGATGACGTAAGAGTGGAGTTATGTGGACTACCTAAGACAGAGTGGAGGTCGTGGTGATAGGGTGGATGACGTAAGAGGGGGAGTTATGTGGACTACCTAAGACAGAGTGGAGGTCGTGGTGATAGGGTGGATGACGTAAGAGTGGAGTTATGTGGACTACCTAAGACAGAGTGGAGGTCGTGGTGATAGGGTGGATGACGTAAGAGTGGAGTTATGTGGACTACCTAAGACAGAGTGGAGGTCGTGGTGATAAGGTGGATGACGTAAGAGTGGAGTTATGTGGACTACCTAAGACAGAGTGGATGTCGTGGTGATAGGTGGATGACGTAAGAGGGAGTTATGTGGACTACCTAAGACAGAGTGGAGGTCGTGGTATAAGGTGGATGACGTAAGAGTGGAGTTATGTGGACTACCTAAGACAGAGTGGAGGTCGGGGTGATAAGGGGATGACGTAAGAGTGGAGTTATGTGGACTACCTAAGACAGAGTGGAGGTCGTGATGATAGGGTGGATGACGTAAGAGTGGAGTTAAGTGGATTACCTCGTGGATTACCTCGCTTTTTTTTACTCCAGAATGAAATTATAGATAAAATACCGTAGACGCAGAAATTTGACAGAGAAATCCCCGAATAGTGTTTCAAATGTATTACGTTTCGGTCAGTTATGTGGATTAAACCCACAGGAGTCGTGGTGATGAAGTGGACATATTAAATTGTATTTTCAGGCCTACCTAAAGAGTGGAGTTCTCGAAATATAGGTGCGTACTTTAAAGAGGGATAATTACCCTTCTGATTACGCTGATTATTGTCCCAGGAATGAAAATACTAATAAAATACGTATTGACGCGAAAATTTGACAGAGAACGCTATCGAAATCAATGTTTGCACTAAATGTAAACTTCGGTCATTAAGGACATGAAACCTACTATTACGACCTTTAAGATTTGACATGAAATCGTCTTGTTTTCACAGTCCCAAAAAAAACTGTTTTTCAAACTATATCTTTTTTTTAAACGAGGTGAAAATCCTGATCCCCGCTGCTGTTACTGACTGATATTGATGCAAGAAGGGTAACTACGCTTTTTAATTCAGTTGTTTTGATCATAGTTAAAACCATATCAGTAAACATACTAGCATAATTTTCATTGACCTCAAAATGGAATTTTTGTCTCTTAAAAACAAGCTATTACTCAATGATAATCCAGACTGCAGTACTTTGTGACTCTATAATCCGCTTTGTTCGTCCTTAAAAATTCTGTTCGAAATTTTTAAACCAACATAATAACATACTGTCTCACTATTCTCACTCCCTTTATCTCTCCCTCTAATTCTCTCCTCTTCTCTCTCTCTGCTCTATGCTCTCATTTCTAGTTGACTTCTCTCTCTCGTGTCTTTTCTCTTTCTCTCTTCTCATCCTCAACTTTCCTACTCGACTATTACTGAGGCACCACTCTCTCTCTCTCTCTCTCTCTCTCTCTCTCTCTCTCTCTCTCTCTCTCTCTCTCTCTCTCTCTCTCTCTCTCTCTCTCTCTCTCTCTCTCTCTCTCTCTCTAACCCTAAACTCTTTCCTCGCTTTAAGGGATATTTATTGACTAGTTAAAGATAATTAATAGAAAGTAATGACTAATAAGATATAATATACAAAATAGATGTGTTTTCTCTCTTCTCTCTTTTCTCATCCTCCACTTTTCTACTCGACTATCCGTGCATCACAACCCGAAACTTTTTCCTCGGTTTCTGGGTAATGTATTAAGTAGTGTAAATATAATTAAAATAGTTACTTAGTGTTATGTTAATAGTGGTATGTTATAGATTAAGTAGGGTAATTAGATTTAGTAGGGTATTTATAGATTTAGAGTTGTATCCTATCTAATCGTATCTAAATCATTGTATTCATTTAGTTAGTAGTGTACAGATGATTAGAAGAAAACAGATGTTAAGTAGTGTGTGATGATCGAATTCAAAGTCCAGGTTAAAATTTAATTGCCATAGAAAAAATTACCCTACAATTAGGTAGTGCATAATAGTATAGTTATAAAAAGGCATAATAGTTGTAATTAGTAGTTTCATTTACATCGGGGAGAGAGAGAGAGAGAGAGAGAGGAGAGAGAGAGAGAGAGAGCGAGAGGAGAGAGAGAGAGAGAGAGAGAGAGAGAGAGAGAGAGAGAGATAAAAAGACAGTGAGATAAAGAAAGTGAGATAAAGACTGAGATAAAGACTGAGATAAAGACAGTGAGATAAAGACTGAGATAAAGACAGTGAGATAAAGACAGAGAGAAAAAGAGAGAATGAGAGAGACAGAAAGACAAATAAAGACAGAAAAAGAGAGATAAAAAGACTGAGATAAAGACAGAAAAGAGAGAGAGAGAGAGAGAGAGAGAGAGAGAGAGAGAGAGAGAGAGAGAGAGAGAGAGAGAGAGAGAGAGAGAGAGAGGAGGGAGGAGAGAGATGAGAGGATGAGAGAGAGAGAGAAGAGAGAGATGAGAGAGGAAGAGAGGGGAGAGAGAGAGAGGAAAGAAGAGAAGAAGACAGAAAGAGAGAAAAAAGACGAGAAAAGAGAGAGAGGAGAGAGAGAAGAGAGCAGAGAGAGAGAGAGAGAGAGAGAGGATGTAATAGAATGTTGATGTTTTTCTTTTCCTTTGTATTAAAAGTAAAAAAAAAAAAAAATCTTGTTCATATGTTCATTGTTCTTTTCCTTCGTATTCTTGTTGTTCATCCTACTACTCCTCTGTTTTTTTTATCTCTTGCCTCATTTTGCTTGTTAATATACATTTTTCAGTAGTGTGGATGAAAAATTGAATAGCGAAAATTGGCAATCTTTTCGAGAAGGAAAGAAAGCTCGGAAAGAATTGAGGGTAACAAAAAACACTCGAAATGACATTCAGGGCGCAAGTGGCGTCACGTGGGGAAAATTGCAATCCAGGTCTTTTAATTTCCTCTTTTCTGTTTTGACGAGTGAGCGAGCGAGCGACTTGCCATTTACTGAGGCACCCCACCTCTCTCTCTATCTTTTTCTCCCCTCTTCTCTCTCTCTCCTCTCTCCTTTCCCCTCCCCTTTTTCTCTCTTCTTTCCTTCTCTCTCTTCTTTTCCCTTTTCTGGGCCTCCCCTTTTCGATACTCCTCCTCCCATCCTCCCTCTCCTCCCAATCCTCCTTCTCTCTCTCTCCTCCCTCTCTCTCTCTCTTCTTCGCTCTCTCTCTTCTCTCTCTTCTCCTTCTGTCTGTCTTTATTCCTTTTTCTCGTTTTTGTCTTTTCTTTCTCTCTTCTCTCTCTTTCTCTTCTCTCCTCTCTCTCCTTCTCTCTCTCTCTTCTCCCCTCTCTCTCCTCTCTTCTCTCTCTCTCTCTCTCCCCTCTCTCTCTCTCTCTCTCTCTCTCCTCTCTCTCTCTCTCTCGCTCTCTCTCTCCCCTCTTTTCTCTCTCTCTCTTCTCCTCTCTCTCTTTCTCTCTCAAAGAAAAAAAAACGTTTTAAAAAAAACCTCATCGGTCTTCCTTCTTTTTTTCATTCTTTAGTTCCTTTTCTCTCCCCTCTCTCTCTCTCTCCTCCCCTCCTCTCTCTTCTTCTCTCTCTCTCTCTCTCTCCTCTCTCTCTCTCCCCTCTCTCTCTCTCTTCCTCTCCTCCCCTCAGTGATTTGACTTAGAAGGGACGAAGAGCCTTTGTGGATTCTTATGTCGTTGAATCTCTCTCTCTCTCTCTCTCTCTCTCCTCTCTCTCTCTCTCTCTCTCTCTCTCTCTCTCTCTCTCTCTCTCTCTCTCTCTCTCTCTCTCTCTCTCTCTCTCTCTCTCTCTCTCTCTCTCCGGTGTACCTTTATGAAGTTGATTATTCACGTCAGTCATTCCGTCAGTCAGATAACAAATCGGTACTGAAAATATGTTTGCTATTATACTTAGGAAGGGTTTGTATATTTGATCTCTCTCTCTCTCTCTCTCTCTCTCTCTCTCTCTCTCTCTCTCTCTCTTCTCTCTCTCTCTCTCCCTTCTCTTCTCTCTCTCCTCTCTCTCTGCTCTCTCCTCTCTCTCTCTCTCTCTCTCTCTCTCTCTCTCTCTCTCTCTCTCTCTGAATTTGTATTATTTTGAAGTATTACTTTGCCCATCATTCCTACTTTTTAACTCGGGAAATAAAAAACCTGCATATTATTTTGTTATTCTATTTGTGTGTGTGTGTGTGTGTGTGTGTGTGTGTGTGTTTGTCTGTGTCTGTGTGAAACTACCATGTTATTTATATTTTTATATTGGGGTGTGTGTGTATGTGTGAGTGTTTGTCTGTATGTTTGTCTGTCTGTCTGTCTGTCTGTGTGTAAATAGCATGTTTTATATTCTTATATTGGTATGTGTGTCTGTCTGTCTGTCTTGTCTGTCTATCTGTGTCTGTCTGTCTGTAAATATCAAGCTCGCCACAAATCCCATCACACGGTTAGCTCTTCACTGTCAGCGATTTCTTCTCCCCTTTCCCCAACTTCCCCCCTTTCCCCCCATCACCCCCACCCCCTTATCCCCCCTCCCCCCTAATTGGATACCCTCAGGCCTCCCTCAGACGAACGTGAGTGGAGAGAACCAGTGGTGGAGGAGGGAGGAGGAGGAAGGAGGGAAATAAGTGTGGAGGAAAGAGCGTTAAAATGCCATGGAGACTTGAAAGTGTGTGTGTGACTGTGTGTGTGTGTTGTGTGTGTGTGGAAAAGGAGAGAGAGAGAGAGAGAAAAGGAGAGAGAGAGAGAGAGAGAGAGAGAGAGAGAGAGAGAGAGAGAGAGAGAGAGAGAGAGAGAGTAAAAGAAAAAGGTTTGCTAGTGCAGGAAAGGTGGTAAAGAGGTGTGTGTGTGTGTGTGTGTGTGTGTGTGTGTGTGTGTGTGTGTGTGTGTGTGTGTGTGTGTGTGTGTGTGTGTGTGTCTGTATGTGTGTGTGTGTGTGTGTGGTGTGTGTGTGTGTGTCTGTGTCTGTGTCTGTGTGTGTGGGGGGGGGTTATGTGTGTGTGTGGGGGGGGGTGTATGTGTGTGTGTGTGTGTGTGTGTGTGTGTCTGTGTCTGTGTCTGTGTCTGTGTCTGTGTCTGTGTGTGTGTGTGTTAGTGGAGGCAGGTGTGTGGAAGGTTTGATGGTGTAATGTCTTTTCACTTGCCAGCCTTAGGACTACATCCTTAAAGGAGGATGTAAGCAGAATATAAAAGAATATACATATTTTATGATTATTGTTATTATTACCGTTATTATTATTATTATTATTGTCATCAATCGTTGTTGTTATGGGTCGCTATTCATGAACACAAGCATGTTTTTCTTGAGGGGCCATTACTATAAACTACTATAAATGATAACTACTATAAACTACTATCAATAATCAATCAATCATTGGGGGCATACGCCGGGGGGCGCGTCGCCTCGCCCACCCTACGACGCCACTCCTGGGGGTCACCACGCGCGAGTTCCCATGCAGGCTCCTTTCCCATACCAAGCAGCTCTCGATAAGAAACATCAACTTGCCCCAGCCACGAGCCTTGTGGGCGCCCCCTTGGCCTCCTCCACGCCGGATTGTCTCTTACAGATACAACCCGATGGGAAGGATCGGTTTCAGGGTAGCGTGCCACATGCCCATATAGCCGAAGTTGGCGCTGACGGACTATGCAGGTAATAGGCCTCGATTCAGTCTCACGGTGCAATCGCTGATTTGACACGTAATCATCCCAACGATACCCCATGATTCTGCGAAGACACTTATTACCAAAGGCATTGATTCGTCTCTTCA
>JACEEZ010015376.1:247500-272500 GCA_016584305.1 Chionoecetes opilio
ACGAATCTGCGGGCCCTGGTTCGAATCCGGGCCAGGGCAGGTCGGCGGCCAGCCCATCCAGCTGCTCTCATCGTTCCTTTCGGGGTTGATAAATGGGTACCTGGGGAAACCTGCTGGGGAAGGTAACTGTGGTAACCCGGAACACACTAGCCCTGTGTCCCGGGGTAATGGTTTGTCACTCACCACAGGTTCAAAGGCTAATGTGACGGAGATGAGCACCGAGGCCACGTGCAGCATAGCGTATGCCCCCATCTTTACCTTTTATACATCCTATATTACCACTGTCCATGGAGAAAATTAATCAGGACGAGTTGCCTGCCGTCATCTGTTGCCTGGCCATCCTGTGTGTCGTGTGTTGGCGTGTGTGTTGCCGTCACGACACGACAGCTGTTAAAGGCTTGAATTACCATCACATCATCATTATCCCGTAGTGGCGACATTACCGGATACGATAAGCAGTCATTAGCGAATAAGCAAGGATGTGTGTGTGTGTGTGTGTGTGTGTGTGTGTGTGTGTGTGTATGTGTGTGTATGTGTTTCAGTTTTAAAGGATTCTCGACCACTGGAAAATGCAGAAAGTTTTCAGAGAGAGAGATGAGGGGATGTAGTTGTGGCTGTGTGTATGTGTGTGTGTATGTGTGTGTGTGTGTGTGTGTGTGCGTGTGTGTATGTGTGTGTGCGTGCGTGTGTGATAAGACCTAATAAGGCATGAACATGATTTGGTATTCAGATTAATCAGAAAATTAAACCTCTTCACTTACGACTCGCATACCAACCATATAAGGAGTAGCCAAAAAACTTAGTAGATAAACTCGGTTATAGTAATGTAAAGTCAGGGAGTGAATGTAACTAAGTCAAATATGGAGGCGTAATAATTAGGCGTATATATGCAGGGTGACCTAAATGTATGCCGCCAGTGCAACGAGGAAGCAATTAAGGAAACCAATTGTGTGCAACGTTTTGTCGGATTTTTGAGGACTCGGTTAGTGAGAGAGAGAGAGAGAGAGAGAGAGAGAGAAAGAGAGAGAGAGAGAGAGAGAGAGAGAGAGAGAGAGAGAGAGAGAGAGAGAGAGAGAGAGAGAGAGAGATGACAATGTATACAAATATAGCACCCGTAAAGGTTTAATTAAAGTTACGATACCAACGTTTGGGAAAAATATTATCTGACTACATAGAAGTTATATGATGATTAGTTTTATTCGTCACAACGATTCAATGTATTCAACGATTCGTCACGATCAGGTATTCTTCATTGATTTAACCCCTTGAGGCCCAGAACGTAATTTCCATTGTAATTTTGGTACCATTAGACGATTTTTTAGTGATTATAAGCAATGTTTTATAGCTATGACCTGTTTAGTATCCTTTAGACTAACTAATTCGGTATATTCAGTTACTTTTCGTAATTTTATGGCTAACAACAAACGATTTTTTATAGCAAAGGAAAGATCTGGGTCTCATGGGGTTAAATCACCTAGCAGATCCGTATGAATTCTCCATGAAAAGTATCGTTTTGGTGAAAGCTAACGAAAGCGTATTCTGGATCAAGAGTTTTAGGCTTGACAAAAATGAAAGTGACACGCTTATCCACGAAATTTTCTAACTAGAGAGAGAGAGAGAGAGAGAGAGAGGAGAGAGAGAGAGAGAAGAGAGAGAGGAGAGAGAGAGAGGAGAGAGGAAAGAGACAGAACTAGACAGAAATAGACAGAAATTGAGACAGAAAAATAAGAGAGAAAGGGAAAGGGAAAAGAAGAGACAGATAGAGCGAGACAGAGAGAGAAAGAGACAGATAGAGAAAGAGACAGAGAGAGAAATTGAGACAAAAAAAAGAGAAATGGAAAGAGAGAGAGAGAGAGAGAGAGAGGAGAGGAGAGAGAGAGAGAGACGAGAGAGAGAGGAAGAGAGGAGAGAGAGGAGAGAGAGAGAGAGAAGAGAAGGCAGCATCCAGTTTAGCAGTACAGACGGAGAAAAACAGAATATTGGCATGGGAGTTGGTATGTAACTGGGCATTGACTCCATAACAGGCTAGTTTGGTTCTAAGTGTTCCTCTGAGACACCACCACCTACCCATCATAGAACAACATTTTCCTTAATACCTCGAGAGCCATAGCAGCTAGGGAAAAAATATATAGAGTGGTAAAGATGCTATTGCTGTCGCTTTATCTTTCACTCTCTCTATATTTTTCTGAGTACTTTCTAAAAACAATATTGTGTCGTGGTATTTGAATTCCCTGGAGCGTCGATTTTTTTTTTCTGTTGTTATTGTTACTCTTACCAATGCAGGAGCTTTTCTTTTGTCTCTTTGAAAGCTTGCACACACACACACACACACGCACACACGCACGCGCACACACACACACACACACACACACACACACACACACACACACACACACACACACACACACACACACACACACACACACACACACACACACACACACACACACACACACTCCGGGTACTCCGGGTACTACGGGTACTCCGTAGTGTAGTGGTTAGCACGCTCGGCTCACAACCGAGAAGTCCCGGGTTCGATCCCCGGGCGGAGCGGGAAACAGATGGGTTGTTCCTTAAAAACCCGAGCCCCTGCACACCAGCAGCGAATGGGTACCGGGTGTTAGCCGGGGTTTGTGACCTGCTCTCCGGGGTTGCTGGCTTCGGCCAACACAAAGCACTAAGGATGAATGATAAAAATGTTGATATGGAGACGTGGCCACACGAGCATTGCTCTGGCCCTGTAAAATACAACTAGATGGAATAAACACACACACACACACACACCACACACACACACACACACACACCACACACACACACACCACACACCACACACACACACACACACACACACACACACACACACACACACACACACACACACACACACGGTAGGCCCGTTTTATCAGTGTTCGTGTTTCATGTTGTCTTTGTGGCTGGGTGTCTCAGGAGATGGAAAACCACAATGAAGAAAAATGTCTCAGTCTTGTAATACTTTTCACTGCTACCCTCACGCATTACTCTCCTCCTCCTCCTCGTCCTCCTCCTCCTCTAATTCCATCTCTGCGAAATTCATGTTATGAAGAGAGACTGCGGAAACTTAATGTTTTCCTTAAAGGATCGTAGAATCCGTGGGGACTTGATAGAAACTTTTAAGATCCTAAAAGGATTTGATGTCATTAATCAATAGAACCTATTTGAGCTTTCTCCTCACGTGACAACAAGAAACAACGGTCTAAAACTAAACGGTCAACGTTTCATCACAGATCTCCGTAAAAACTATTTCAATGTTAGAGTCGTTGATCGATGGAAGAAATTACCAGCAAATGTTGTCGAAGCCAACACAAAAACTTCATTTAAAAACAGACTTGACGCGCACTGTAAAGTAAATGGGTTTTGATATTGCTTGCGAATTCATATTATAGTCCCCCGGATCGATTAGTGTTCGTGGTAGTTGTAGTTAGCATACTTCATATCCTATCATTCTTCACTACGAAACTTCCATGTCCCTATTATTTTTAGGGACATGGTATCCTTTTCCAACTGTCCTCTTACATGTAGTTGATAGTAGTAGTATGTAGTTCAGCAGATACCCTCGTTATGGACTAATAGGTCTCCTGGTGTCTGTTATTCCTATGTATTCCTCCTCCTCCTCCTCACCATACCTTCCCCTCCTAACATTTCCCTCATTACAGATTTACATTTTTCATCTTCTAACATCAGATCTTCTTTAGATGCAAATTCTAAAAAAATGGGTGCACATCTCTACTCCCATAACATGATCAGTTTGCAGGTATTAAAAAAAAAAATTCAGTGGATTCATGAGTGGTTACATTTATAACATTGTTTCGTGTGTGTGTGTGAGTGTGTTTTTCTCTCGTATTGAAGTTAAAAATAATATGAGACTAATAACCGGAGTGACATATTTTATTATTATTTTATGTTTAAGCACCCGAAAACTTGTTCTGACACCGTGCCTGCTATGAGACTGACTGACTCGTACTTACTTACTTACTTACTTACTTACTTATTTACTTACCTTACTTACTTACTTACTTACTTACTTACTTACTTACTTACTTACTTACTTACTTACTTACTTACTTACTTACCGACTGACTAACTAATTTTTGCACTCTATTTTCTTCACATCTAAGCATATCATAAGCATTATTATTATTATTATTATTATTATTATTATTATTATTATAGAGGTATATAGCTATTATCAATTATTTGCTTTAGTACTTAAGTTCATTCCCTCGTCCATATATTATGTTGTTGTTTTTGCTTGTATGCCTTCGGGTGAGAATAAAATTTATTATTATTATTATTATTATTATTATTATTATTATTATTATTATTATTATTATAGAGGTATATAGCTATTATCAATTATTTGCTTTAGTACTTAAGTTCATTCCCTCGTCCATATATTATGTTGTTGTTTTTGCTTGTATGCCTTCGGGTGAGAATAAAATTATTATTATTATTATTATTATATCAAAATAGACCCATTAAAATAATCAACTCTTATCGTGTTACTCATTCTATTTACATAACATACTCTGAGGAAACCTGGAATATAATGTCGTAATATCGTACCGCTTCACGTAGCTTCACATAAGATTGTACCAAAATATTCTGCTCACATAACAAGACACAATATTTCATCTGGGGTGTTGGGGTGGTGTCGCCTCAACTCCCTTCAGTGAATTAGGTCCAGAATAACAGGTCTTTGTACTGGCACAGGTCTTTGGTCTGGCTGGTCGTGTCCCCTAGGAGTCATGAGTGTCCCTGGGCGTGGGTCGTTGGCGTGGGGGCGTGACGGGGGAAGGGGAGGCACTTTTGGTGGCCCTCTAAGGCACAGCTGTGGGGTATAAATATGCAAATTAGATCCTCACCCCAAAAATAGTTGCTCCATCTTTCACGTGACGCCTTAAGGAGAAGAGAGGGAACAGTAGCCTAAAGAGAAGAGGGGTAGAGTAGCCCACAGAGAGAGGGGAAGAGAGGGAAAAGAAGTAAAGGGAATGAGGGGGAACAGTAGCCGAAAGAGAAGAGGGGAAGAGTAGCCCACAGAGAGAGGGGAAGAGAGGGAAAAGAAGTAAAGGGAATGAGAGGGACAGTAGCCGATAGAAGAAAAGAGGGAACAGTGGCCCATAAGTAAAGGGGAAGAGTAGCCCAAAGAAGAAAAGAGGAAGAGTAGCCCAAAGAAGAAAAGAGGAAGAGTAGCCCAAAGAAGAAAAGAGGAAGAGTAGCCCAAAGAAGAAAAGAGGAAGAGTAGCCCAAAGAAGAAAAGGGGAGATAGGCGAGGAGAGGAAAGAGTAGCATATATATGTAAAGGGGAGAAGGGAAGAAAGGGAAGAGTAGCTTAAAGAAGTAAAGGAGAAGATAGAGACAGTGGCCCAAAGAAGAAAGGGGAAGAGTAGCCTAAAGAAGTAAAGGGGAGAAAGGGGAAGAAGGGGATGAGTAGCTTAAAGAAGAAAAGGGAAAAGAGGAAACTTCTTACTCCAAGAGGAAAGGGGAAGAGAGGGAAGAATAGGCTAAATAAGTACAGGGTAGAAGGGGAAAAAGGGGAAGAGTGGCCCAAAGAAGAAAGGGGAAGAGAGAGAAGAGTATCCTAAAGAACAAAAGGGAGGGAGAGAGAGGAAGAGTCTAAATAAGTAAAGGGAAAGAGTAGACAAAGAAGAAGAGAAAGGGCGAAAGATATAAAATGCACGAGGAAGGAGAATGTCAGAACGTTTTCCAGCAAGCCAGAATGTGTGTTAGTAGTAAATTAATGCTCAATTATGTTTATAAGTTTCTCAATACCGTATTTTACATTACTGCCGTAGATAGATCGATAGATTTGATTAGGTTAGGTTAGGTTAGCGTTCTCTCATTACCGTATTTTCCTTTACTCTGCCGTAGATACATATTTTATAGATACATAGATAAATGAGGTTAGGTTAGGTTAGCATTCTCTCATTATCTTATTTTCCTTTACTCTGCCGTAGATAGATAAAGAGAGAGAGATTTCATAGATAGATAGAAATATTAGGTTAGGGTAGGCTAGCATTGTATCATTACCGTATTTCCTACTCTGCCTAGATAGATAAGAGAGAGAGATTTCATAGATAGATAGAATCATTAGGTTAGGTAGGCTAGCATTTATCATTACCGTATTTTCTTACTTGCCGTAGATAGATAAAGAGAGAGAGATTTCATAGATAGATAGAAATATTAGGTGAGGGTAGGCTAGCATTGTATCATTACCGTATTTTCCTTTACTCTGCCGTAGATAGATAAAGAGAGAGAGATTTCATAGATAGATAGAAATATTAGGTTAGGGTAGGCTAGCATTGTATCATTACCGTATTTTCCTTTACTCTGCCGTAGATAGATAAAGAGAGAGATATTTCATAGATAGATAGAAATATTAGGTTAGGGTAGGCTAGCATTGTATCATTACCTTATTTTCCTTTACTCTGCCGTATTTAATTAAGAAAGGAACAGAAAAGCCTACAGGCGCTATAGGCTCCAACGTTAAAAAAAAAAAAATCACACACTGGGGCTCAAGAATATGTAACTCGTAAGTGAAACAATTGCCCTCTACCTACCTAATAATGTGTTCCCCTTTTCTAGTGCGTTTAGATTAATGGAATGAGTTGAACAAAGGCCGCACCAGATAGGAGGGGAGAACATAAGCTTTGGGTTGGGACTCTGGGCGCAGCGGGTCCCTTCATCACCTAAACAAATTACTGAGCTTCCCAATTTTCTGGTCTCGGGAATACAGTGTGTGTGTGGGTGTGTTAGAGAGGAGAGAGATAGAGAGATAGAGAGAGAGAGAGAGAAGAGAGAGAGAAGAATAGAGAGAAGATGAGAGAGAGAGCGAAGAGAGAGGAGAGACGAGAGAGAGAGAGGAGAGAGAGTGAGAGAGAGAGAGACGAGAGGAGAGAGACGGAGAGAGAGAGAGAGAGAACAGTCCCATACTCCATTTTTCATGTGTGTGTGTAGAGAAAATGGAAGGTGTGAAAGAGGAGAGTGAGGTGAGAGAGAGCCCGGAGTGGAGAGAGAGAGACAGAGAGAGAGAGAGAGAGAGAGGAGAGAGAGAGAGAGAGAGAGAGAGAGAGAGAGAGAGAGACCTTGCTGGCATTAGACAGATAATTAACTTAATCACTGAAGTATGTAAGTTGACTAAGCTAACTAAACACGTTAGGTTTTTTTTCACTCATGTTAGAATGAAATGACTTGATTACTTGTAAATTCCTGATCAGAAGGCCATTATAAGTATCAGGAAAGTAACACAAAGCAGCCCAGGCCCTTATCACACCTGTCTAGTCAGCATTTTTCCAGCACTGTCAGCTTCCCTCCAGGCTATGATAGTGAAGAGGATACTACTACCCTAGCCCAATCCTAATTTATCTATCAATAAAATATCTCTCTATCTAGCTATCTACGGCAGAGTAAAGGAAAATAAGGTAATGAGAGAATGCTAACTAACCTACTCTAACCTAACCTATCTATAAAATATCTATATCTATCTATCTATTACAGCTGAGTAAAGGAAAATAGGGTTGTGCTGCCATGTCCCCCCCCCCGCCTCCCCCCCTTGCCTCCTTCCCCCCCCTCCCCTCTTCTTCCCCCCTCCCCCTTCTCCCCCCTCTCCCTCTTCTCCCCATTTCCACCCTCTCCCTTTTTCTGCCTTGTGTGACGACTTGGTGAAAAGATTTTGATTTGTTTTGATTTATTTTATTGCCATTGTAGAAAACATACATAGATATATACGTGTACTTAATATGACGGAAACATTTTGTGGTGACTTGGTGAAAAGATTTTGATTTGATTTGATTTGATTTATGTTATTGCCATTGTAGAAAACATATGCCATTGTAGAAAACATACATATATATATATATATATATATATAT
Source organism: Chionoecetes opilio (assembly GCA_016584305.1). Lineage (NCBI taxonomy): Eukaryota > Metazoa > Arthropoda > Malacostraca > Decapoda > Majidae > Chionoecetes > Chionoecetes opilio. The sequence continues at coordinate 255,411 of JACEEZ010015376.1, forward strand.
ATATATATATATATATATATATATATATATATATATATATATATAATATATGTATATTTCTTGTAGTTAAATATGGCCTAGTCTGCAGAGGAATAGATGGCTCCTTAGCAGACATAATTTAAATATCATTTCAGCATTCTGACGATACATGACAATGTTATATAGTTATATATAGTTATATATAGTTATATATAGTTATATACAATACAATCGTTACGTATTACATCCTCAACACCAAGTAATCCCAGAACATTAAAAAAAGATATATAACATAATCAAGAGTTAACACCCAACACCTAGTAATACACACTAGTAGTATATACATATAAGATATTACGTAAACAGTTTTTTATATCTAATGTTGAAATGGTATCAAGGAACTTTTGATCATTTCCTTCCTACAAAAAAACCTATCTCTGGTTTATTACAAAGATAAGTGAAAAAATATAAACTACAATAATATTAGCATTGATTCGTTACTGAAAGAAAAGTTTTGTTATTAGTGAATCAAAAGGTTCAGGAAAATTATATATTTGCATTTCATAATTACATAAGCTTAATATTTGACGTGTCGTGAATGCTAAATTAGAGTGTATCACATAATAAACAAAGTAAATATGATTATATCTACAAACAGCAAATTTAGACCCTAGAGTGGGCGATAAGCTGTTTTACCTTTAATGTTCTATCTTTAATTAAATCACCTTTTAATACACTCCCATATTACGGTATTACATCACCATTGATAACTATGTTTTACCTTTAATATTCTACCTTTTGATATACTCACAGGTATTAGATCAGCATTAATATGTGTGAAATCATAGTACGTAGTTGTCGCTATACGGAAACATTATCGCAAACACTGTAACATGAAAGTGATAGTGACAGTTATGGACTTATATCAGTGAACGATAACATATATTAGTCGTGGATTATTAACTCTAAACTGACTGATTCAAAAGATGCAATAATATACTATACACAGTAATTATAACGATTATTACTGTGATTATGATTTCAGATAAGTGAAAAGTTAGTAATACTCATGCAAACTTCTACTGGTATACACACACACACACACACACACACACACACACACACACACACACACACACACACACACACACACACATACACACACACACACACACATACACACACACACACACACATACACACACACACACATACACACACACACACACACACACACACACACACCACACACACACACACACACACACACACACACACACACACACACACACACACACACACACACACATACACACACACACAAACACACACAGAGGAAGAGTAGGACAAAGAAGAAAAGAGAAAGAGAAGGAAGAGTAGCTTAAAGAAGAAAAGAAGGAAAGAAGGATATAAAATGCAATAAAAATGCAAATAGAATGAAGTAAAGGGGAAGACTAGCCCAAAAAATTGGTACATAATTATCTCATAGTACATTATATCACCTCCCACTATCACTTCACAGTACATTATCTCATCTCCCACTATCACCTCACAGTACAGTATCTCATCTCCCACTATCACTTCACAGTACATTATCTCATCTCCCACCATCACTTCACAGTACATTATCTCATCTCCCACCATCACTTCACAGTACATTATCTCATCTCCCACTATCACTTCACAGTACAGTATCTCATCTCCCACTATCACTTCACAGTACAGTATCTCATCTCCCACCATCACTTCACAGTACATTATCTCATCTCCCACTATCACTTCACAGTAGGCTTACAGTATCTCATCTCCCACTATCACCTCACAGTACAGTATCTCATCTCCCACTATCACCTCACAGTACAGTATCTCATCTCCCACTCTCACTTCACAGTACAGTATCTCATCTCCCACCATCACCTCACAGTACAGTATCTCATCTCCCACCATCACTTCACAGTACAGTATCTCATCTCCCACCATCACCTCACAGTACAGTATCTCATCTCCCACTATCACCTCACAGTACAGTATCTCATCTCCCACCATCACTTCATAGTACATCATCTCATCTCCCACCATCACTTCACAGTACATTATCTCATCTCCCACTATCACTTCACAGTACAGTATCTCATCTCCCACTTTCACTTCACAGTACAGTATCTCATCTCCCACCATCACCTCACAGTACAGTATCTCATCTCCCACTATCACCTCACAGTACAGTATCTCATCTCCCACCATCACTTCATAGTACATCATCTCATCTCCCACCATCACTTCACAGTACATTATCTCATCTCCCACTATCACTTCACAGTACAGTATCTCATCTCCCACTTTCACTTCACAGTACAGTATCTCATCTCCCACTATCACCTCACAGTACATCATCTCATCTCCCACTATCACTTCACAGTACAGTATCTCATCTCCCACCATCACTTCACAATACAGTATCTCATCTCCCACCATCACCTCACAGTACAGTATCTCATCTCCCACCATCACCTCATAGTACATCATCTCATCTCCCACCATCACTTCACAGTACATTATCTCATCTCCCACTATCACTTCACAGTACAGTATCTCATCTCCCACTTTCACTTCACAGTACAGTATCTCATCTCCCACCATCACCTCACAGTACAGTATCTCATCTCCCACTATCACTTCACAGTACATCATCTCATCTCCCACTATCACTTCACAGTACATCATCTCATCTCCCACCATCACTTCACAGTACAGTATCTCATCTCCCACTATCACCTCACAGTACAGTATCTCATCTCCCACTATCACCTCACGCTAAGCAAAAATCTTCACTTCCCCTTTCCCACACCCTAACTCCTCTAAATCTCTCTCACCAGCCGTCCCTTCTGCAGTATTCAAGTCACTTCATTCCTCCTCGCCCTTCCTCCAGTCTCAGTAAATCCCCGTAATGCCTCGCTCTCCTCCCTTAATGCTGCGGCCCAAAGTAAGTGAAACAAAGAGAATGGACAACACAGATTCTTTACTGGGTTTTGTTTATACATAGTAACCTTGGCTACCCTATCTACATCCTCTGCCATTTGAGTTACCTAGCTAGTCTAGTTAGTGAGGTTTAGAGTTAGCTAGTTTTGTTAGTGCTACTGCTAGTTATATATAGTAGTTAGTTTAGTTAGGTAATTTAGTTTGGTTTAGTTAGCTAGTTTAGTTAGTTAAGTTTAGATTATTTAATTTAGTTTAGTTAAGCTTAGTGAGTTAAGTGTATTTAGTTAGTTGGCTAGTTTAGTTTATTTAGTTTAATTAGTTAGTTTAGTTAGTTAAGTTTAGTTAGTTAAGTTTAGATAGTTAGCTACTTTAGTTGGTTAAGTTTAGTTAGTTACGTTTAGTTAGGTAAGTTTAGGTAGTTAGTTTAGTTAGTTACGTTTAGTTAGCTACTTTAGTTAGTTAAGTTTAGTTAGTTAGCTACTTTAGTTAGTTAAGTTTAGTTAGCTAGTTAGTTAGCTAGTTTAGTTAGATAAGTTTAGTTAGTTAGCTACTTTAGTTAGTTAAGTTTAGTTAGTTAGCTACTTTAGTTAGTTACGTTTAGTTAGCTAGTTAGTTAGCTAGTTTAGTTAGCTAGTTTAGTTAGATAAGTTTAGTTAGTTAGCTACTTTAGTTAGTTAAGTTTAGTTAGCTAGTTAGTTAGCTAGTTTGGTTAGCTAGTTAGTTTAGCCTACATATAGTTTAGTTAGTGTTATTGCTTGGGGTTTTACTGTGGGTTTTTTTGCTGATACTTCTGCTAATTTTTTGTCATGTAAGTAAAAAAGAGAGAAAACCCCTATTTTTATATATAAGTATGATACTGTACTTTATAAACTTAGTGCTTTTTATCTCTATCAATGTTCACTATCTCACTATCAGCCATGCAAAACTGATATCCAATTGTTTATATATTCGGTGATTGATTTCATCTGATCAATGAATGCGAGTGAATTAAAAAGTGAATTGTTTGGATATGATTTGATGTGATAGGATTTCAAGCGTTTTTTTAAGCCTATAGCGCCTGTAGGCTTTGTGTGTGTGTGTGTGTGTGTGTGTGTGTGTGTGTGTGTGTGTGTGTGTGTGTGTGTGTGTGTGTGTCTGTGTGTGGGTGTGTGTTTGTGTGTGTGTATGTTTCGAACCCTTTATTTATTGAACAAAGGATACAGTACACTTGATATCCATTGTTGTTCCTATAAACGTAAAAATACTCGTGAATATCTATAATAATATAAGCGAAAGTGTGTCTGTCTGTCTGTCTGTCTGTCTGTGTGTGTGTGTGTGTGTGTGTGTGTGTATGTGTGGTATAGGTTCCGCTCCCCGTGGCCCAATCCCATCATATGGCACATTTTTGGAACCAGGTCGACCAGGGGAAGGTTTTAAGCCCCCTTGTGAGATGATCCGATCACTTTTTTTTCTTTTTTTAGCAGCCTATTAGCGAGAATTGTGAAAAAAAAGTGGGTTGCGAGAATTGAGGAAACCTTGATGTAGGGTGATGGGTAATGGGTGAGTGAATGGGTGGGGTAATGGGTATGGGGTGATGGGTGAGTGAATGGGTTGGGGGTGATGGGTGATGGGTGAGGGAATAGGTGGGGGGTGATGGGTAATGGGTGTGTGGTGATGGGTAATGGGTGAGTGAATGGGTGGGGGGTGATGAGTAATGGGTGAGTGAATGGGTGTGGGGTGATGGGTAATGGGTGAGTGAATGGGTGGGGGGAATACATACATTTCTACATCCATGATTTCAGGAAAGTTAGAAGGGGCTATCTGGAGAGTCCGTGTTTGGTGGGCCGAAGGCCCACCAATAGCCCTCCGCAGGAGCTAGCCAAAATGTTCGCCCGGTGGGCGGCTTTGCGGCTAGTGATACATGTTTATGAGATGCAAAAATGTACGGGAATGATTGATAAAAGACCAAAAAGAGAGAGAGAGAGAGAGAGAGAGAGAGATATTATACTTATACGTATAGGTTTTACTCTACCATCACTACGTTTAGGAATCCTTTCAGAGACATTTATTGAAGAAACTGAGGAATAACAATCTTATACTTTCTTTTACATACTTGTTCTCTCTCTCTCTCTCTCTCTCTCTCTCTCTCTCTCTCTCTCTCTCTCTCTCTCTCTCTCTCTCTCTCTCTCTCTCTCTCTCTCTCTCCTCTCTCTCTCTCTCCTCTCCTCTCTCTCTCTCTCTCTCTCTCTCTCTCTCTCTCTCTCTCGACCTACACTTAACCTCCTTACCTAGTCTTACGTCGCGACCGTTCCTCTCCTTCCTCCTACTCGTTTTTTTCTCCTCCTCCTCCTCCCTCCTCCCTCCTCCTCCTCCTCCTCCTCCTCCTCCTCCTCCTCCTCTCTCCTCCTCCTTCTTCCATACCGTTCCCACATTTGTTTGTCCCATTTGAATACCTTTTTTTTCTCCCTCTGCAGTTCTTTATATCTTGCATCTCAGGCCTCTCACTTTTATGTCATTGCTCCTCACAAACTTCCCATTTCTTAAAGAAACTCTTCGCTCTTTTTCACTGCCATTCTTCTATACCCTGTGTGTGTGTGTGTGTGTGTGTGTGTATTCATCTAGTTGTATTCATCTAGTTGTATTTTACAGGGCCTGAGCAACGCTCGTATGGCCCCGTCTCCATATCAACATTTATTTTGTCATTCATCCTTAGTGCTTAGTGTTGGCCGAAGCCACCACCCCGGGAGTGGGGTCACAAACCCCCGGCTAACACCCGGTACCCATTCACTGCTGGGTGGATAGGGGCTCGGGTTTTAAGAAGACCGCCCGTCTGTCTTCGCTCCGCCCGGGGATCGAACCCGGGACTTCTCGGTTGTGAGCCGAGCGTGCTAACCCTTACACTACGGAGTCCCCTGTGTGTGTGTATGTATGTGTGTGTGTGTCTGTGTCTGTGTTGTGTGTGTGTGTGTGTGTGTGTGTGTGTGTGTGTGTGTGTGTGTGTGAGAGACTGTGTGTGTGTAACTGTGTATGTGAGACTGTGTGTGTGTGTATGTGTCTGTGTGTGTGTGTGTGTGTGTGTGTATGTGTGTCTGTGTGTGTGAGACGGTGTGTGTGTGTGTGTGTGTATGTGTGTGTGTCTGTGTGTGTGAGACTGTGTGTGTGTGTGTGTGTGTGTGTGTGTGTGTGTGTGTGTGTGTGTGTGTGTGTGAGACTGTGTGTGTGTATCTGTGTATGTGAGACTGTGTGTGTATGTGTGTCTGTGTGGGTGTATGTGTGTCTGTGTGTGTGAGAATGTGTGTGTGTGTGTGTGTGTATGTGTGTGTGTGTGTGTGTGTGTGTGTGTGTGTCTGTGTGTGTGAGACTGTGTGTGTGTGTGTGTGTATGTGAGACTGTGTGTGTGTGTGTGTGTGTGTATGTGTGTCTGTGTGTGTGTATGTGTGTGTGGTGAGAATGTGTGTGTGTGTGTGTGTGTGTGTGTGTGTGTGTGTGTGTGTGTGTGTGAGAGACTGTGGTGTGTGTGTGTGTGTGTGTGTGGTGTGTGTGTGTGTGTGTGTGTGTGTGTGTGTGTGTGTGTGTGTGTGTGTGTGTGTGTGTGTACCCTCCCCAGCGTACTCAGTATATATAAAAGAAATATACGAGATGTGTCGAACAAAGAAAGAAAAAAAATGTTCTTTGCATGAAATAGTTTGTTACTTTCTTTTGCTAACATTATTTTTTCTGCTGTGTCTAGTTTTCTTTCTTTTTCTTTTACTTATTTTCCTAGCCTATTTTTTTCTGCTGTTTTTTTACTTTTTTTCTCTAGCACTTTTTTTCTTCTGCTGTCTAGTTTTGTTTCTTTTGACTTATTTGTCTAGCATCTTTAGTTCTGTTGTGTCTAATATCCTTTTTCTAGTTACTTTTTTTCCTAGTATTTTTTTTCTGTTGTGTCTAGCTAGTTTCCTGTGTTTTTGTAACTTTGTTTTCTAGTCTCTTTTTTCTGGTGTCTATCTAGTTTTAGTTTTATCGTACCTTTTTTGTCCTAACATCTTTTTTTTCGGCTATGTCTAGTTGTTGTTGTTTTTTTTTACTTTTTTTCCTAGCATCTTTTTTTCTGTCGTGTCTAGTTTTTTTTTTTTTAAGGCTTTAGGATAGAAGTTCAGATTGAATGGGATAATACTAATGAATGAATAAAATATTATACTAATATAGTAATAAATAAAATATTAATAAAAGGATGATCTAAGTTTAGGGTGATTAAAACGACCGAAAAGAATGAGACAAAACTGATACCCAAAATAAGAGAGAAAATTATATAAGGAAACAAGATAAAAGAATAAATATTTATAAAAAATTAAAAATAAAAAGACAAGGACAAATTGATGAGGTAGCAGAACACGTATGTAACACGAATATCCATCAGAGTCAATGGATTACCGCCAATCCACGCACGTTACCGCCAAACAGTCAATAGAGCAGTTTGTCCACCGGGAGAAAATATCGCCATGTTGTTGAATACCCAAAAAATATTACTTGCAACTAAAAAAAGAAAAATACGATTGTTTTGTATTATATATATTTCTTCCTTCCTTCTTTGGGAAAATAATCATTATCCGAATATGAGTTTAAAAAGAAATACTTGCAACAAGAAAAAAACTACGAAAAAAATATTGATTATGATTTTTTATTTGTTTTATCTTCCATCCTTAAGTAAATTATCATTGTCCGAATATGAGTAAGATTTATGAGCCTCACATCCTACGTAACCTGACTAATTATACATCATATCTTAAAAGTGATCCTAATCAAAATATGCATGAGTAAATTGATCCATGGCGTTACGTTAATGTAATCGTCCAGGTCCATGTTTTCTTTGCAATATGATATGTTTAATGTTCATTCAAAACACCTAATCCACAAAAAATAATTAATTTCCACGCGTTGTTTCCGTAAAAACATAACTTTTATCAAAAGTGCGGGAAAAAATCATACCTGTTCCAGCCGCCGCGCGAAACTTGCTGATGACGCCACTGGAAGGCGACAATCTGCATCACACAGCCTGCCTCTCCCCGACGCGCAAACCTTCTCCACACATTTATCGTGGCCGTATCGGTCGGAAACGGGTGATAAGCTCTCTGGAAAGGCACAGCTTTCTTGTTACACCCATAAAGGATGCAAGTATGTGCCATATCGCAAAAAATATATATCAGGAACACCCAAATTCTTCAAGCACTATGTTTATTTATGTGTTCACATGTTTCTGGATTACCGCGGGGGCGGCGGGGAGGAGACTGCCTTTTGTGACGTCATCGAGCCATGTTGCGTCGTCTGCTAGTCGTCAGGAGCGCCTTGGAAGCTCGGGGAATTTACAGATTTTGATTGCGGATTATTTAAAAACGGGTGACTGACTGGATGCAAAAAGAGATAACATTTTGTTGATATACTCGATAATGGCTATATTTTGACTGCATTAACTCAGGAATGATGAAATGGTCTAGACGATTACGTTAAGACTAATAATCATGACATGAGGATATTCTGTTGAAAAAAAAAATGACAGATCTTAAGCTTAATGAGGCCAAGATACTAAGAGCTAATGGGTGAACGGGGTTGCTAATGGGTGAACGGGGTTGCTAATGGGTGAACGGGGTTGCTAATGGGTGAACGGGGTTGCTAATGGGTGAACGGGGTTGCTAATGGGTGAACGGGGTTGCTAATGGGTGAACGGGGTTGCTAATGGGTGAACGGGGTTGCTAATGGGTGAACGGGGTTGGTAAGGGATGAACGGGGTTGCTAATGGGTTGTTGTGGGTGGGTTGCTAATGGATCTTGAGCTTAATGAGGCCACGACACAAACAGCTAATGGGTGAACAGGGTTTTTAATGGGTGAACGGGGTTGCTAATGGGTTGCTGTATCGTATTTGTAGGCGGGTTGCTAATGGATCTTGAGCTTAATGGGGCCAGGACACTAACAGCTAGAGATCTTGAGCTTAATGAGGCCACGACACAAATAGCTAATGTGTGAACGGGGTTGCTAATAGGTGAGCGGGGTTTCTAATGAGTTAATGGGGTTGTGAATGGATGAAAAGGGTTGCTAATGGCTTGCTATGTGCGAGAAGACAAGGGGAAGGCTGGACGCGACTCAACATTCAGGTCTAGAAATCCTTCACGTGTCTCGCTGTTTCGTGCACCACTTTGACATCCGAGCAGCCCAGGAGTTGCCTTTGTTAGCCGGAATCTACTCGGCCATTATCCAGTTATTCCACTAATTGAAGGACAGAAACGCGCGCATACTCACACAATCACACCACATCACACACACACACACACACACAACACAACACAACACACACACACCACAACACACACACACACACACCACACACACACACAGCCACTATTACAGTCCACATCTCCCACTCACACTCACACACTCACTCACTACACACACTCACACCACTCACTCACTCACATCACTCACACTCACACACACACCACACACACACACACACACACACACACACACACACAACACCAGCACACACACACACACACCCACCACACACCACAACACACACACACACACACCACACACACACACACACACACAACACTCACTCACTCACACACAGTCACACACAACACACACACACACACACACACACACACACACACACACACACACACACACCACACAACCCCACACACCACACACAGTCACTCACTCCACATCACACAGTCACAACACACACACAACACACAACACACACACACACACACCACACACACCACACCACCACCACACACACACAACACCAACACACACACACACACACACAGAGAGAGCAACACACCACACCACATTACATCACACCCCCTACATTCATCTCTCATCTCTCTCTCTCTCCTCTCTCTTCTCTAGCTTTTCTCTCTTCTCATCTACGTCTCTCATCTCTCCTCTCTCTTCTCCTCTCTCCTCTCTCTCTCCTCTCTCTCCTCTCTCTCTCTCTCTCTCTCTCTCTCTCTCTCTCTCTCTCTCCTCTCTCTCTCTCTCTCTCAAAACTTTCCGCATTTTCCAGTGGTCGAGAATTCTTCTAAAAAAAGGTTCAGAAAAAGTCATCCAAGAAAGCTTTGAACATTTTGAAGCAGGGATTGATTAGCCCATTAGGTCATTAGGACGAAGCCACTGGCACTTCGGTTCTCGCTCCAGGGAAGCCATTAAGCGAACCGTAATTATGAATACCACTGGAAACTTGCATCTTACCTTCAGACCTTTAACCTTCGACCTTAAACCTTCGACCTCCGTCCGACCTTCGACCTTCGACTTAAAATACGCAACGTGTTTGGTATTGCAATGATTTTTTTTTTATTCATTTCTCTTTAGAAGTAAGTATGACAATCGAACATTCTACTTACAAATCATGATGTAAATATGCTGTAATATAGATTGGTGTTTATTCATCCATTTGGCTTATAAATGACCTAATGACTGACCTGCCTTTTAGAATCCCTGAACAAAATATTCACCTGTTTCCATAAACTAATCAAAAGCAATTTCTTGGCATACAACAGCTAAGTTTTAAGTCTTATTATAATTATATATATATTGTTATGACTTGCTTGTATTTTTGCTGCATTGTGTGTAGTTGTTTCTTAACCCCTTCAAGCCCAGATCTTTCATTTGCTATATAAAATCGTCTGTTCTTAGCCATAAAATTACGAAAAGTTGCTTAATATTCCAAATTAGCTAGTGGACAAGAATACTAAACAGGTCAGATCTATTGCTTATATTCATTAAAATTATCTAATGGTACCCAAATTCCAATGGATATCACGCTCTGGGTCTCAAGGGGTTAAAAGTATGTAAGGATCACAAACAAACATTCTACTTGTGTGAAGATGTTGCTTAATTATGTATTTCCTTCTAAAATCTACTTATCCTCACATCTTGTTTGCGTCCAAAAATTTGATGATTATTCATTGAGAACCTTTGTGGATGGTTTTGATGTATTTTATTATCATCAAATGTGTTTTTTTAATGGCTTTGTTTAATGGCTCGGCTCCTTTTCCTCTCCTTTCTTAAGTAGCTTCTTAAATAAATGGTCTTAATCTGCTATGAATGCTCTCTTGTGAGTCTTTAAAAACATCGTCTAAACTACCGTCTTTCCAGTGGGACTCGGCTCGCTTCACATTCGGATATAAGTTTGCTAGTATTGTGAAGTTAGTTTAGGTTAGTTAATTAGTTAGTTAGGTTTTATTAGATTTTAGCAAAGTTAGGTTAGGTTCAGGTTAGGATATTATAAGGTTAGGTTTATGGCAGGTATGAGTAGAGGTTTAGTTAGATTATGTTTCGGTTGTTTTGGTTTAGGTTGCAGTTAGGTTAAATTAGATTAGGTTTAGTTCAGTTAGGATTTTATAAGGTTAGGTTTATGATAGGCTGAGTAGAGGTTAAGTTAGATTATGGATTATTTTTAGGTTGCAGTTAGGTTAAGTTAGATTAGTTTTAGTTCAGTTAGGATAATTATTAGGTTAGGTTTATGGCAGGTATGAGTAGAGGTTAAGTTAGATTCTGTTTCACTTGTTTTGGTTTAAGTTTGAGTTAGGTTAGTTATATTAGAGTTAGTTATGTTAGGTTTAGGATATGTTCAGCCTGTGGTTTCTTCCCTTGGTGTTATGCTAATTGGTGTGTGTGTGTGTGTGTGTGTGTGTGTGTGTGTGTGTGTGTGTGTGTGTGTGTGTGTGTGTGTGTGTGTGTGTGTGTGTTTGTTCATTTTCATTAAGAAAGAGCTACGAAAAAACTTGTTATTGCATCTCGCTTGCAAGGCTAACACAGAGGATATGCATGACTCTCTCTCTCTCTCTCTCTCTCTCTCTCTCTCTCTCTTCCTCTCGTCTCTCCCTTCTCTCCTCTCTCTCTCTCTCTCTCTCTCTCTCTCTCTCTCTCCTCTCCTCTCTCTTCCTCTCTCTCTCTCTCTCTCTCTTCTCTCTCTCTCTCTCTCTCTCTCTCTCTCTCTCCCTCTCTCTCTCTCTATTTAATACAAGTGGGATAATATTTAACTCAATTAGTGATCATTTCCCTATTTATAGTTATTTTCAGAGTCAATGATAGTTATACTTCCAACACAGTGACTTCACAAAAAGAAAACTAGACATTGAAAAAATATATGATTTCAAAGATGACTTAGCAAAATTTAACTGGAATACAATGCATTGGATTGTGATGTAAATGATCTTTTGATAAATATATGAATAGGTTTTTAGAATTGTACAATAAGCACTTTCCATTGAAAACAACAAAAATTAAAGAAAAGCATCAAGGCAAACCATACATTACACCACCTATTAAAAAGTTGATCAAACAACGGAATAAACTACAAAGCTATATGCAAAATGGCCTTTAACATATAAAAATACTTTCAAATCTTTTAGAAATAATTGACGGCAACAATAAGACAGCAAAAGAAAATTATTATAAAACTAGATTTGATTATGCTGGGGATCCTAAAAAAATATGGGACATAATCACAACTACTGGGTAAAAATAAACAGGATTCATTTTTGGAATTTAAATTTTTTTAAAAGTATAAGTGAGGAAGAATTTGTTTGGTTTTGTTGTTGCAGTATTAAAAGAAAAGGGCCATTTGGAATTAAAAGGTTTAGTTTATTTTACCCTAATAAAATTTAAATTTATGAAATTTTTTGGGTTTTCATTAGGAGTTTTAGTTTTATTCAGTTAGGAAAATTTAAGTAGGTTTTTAGTTGTTATTTTGTTAGATCTTTCACTTTTTTTTTGGTTTAATTTTATTAAATTTTTAATTTTAATTTTAAAATTTTGTATATTCACCTTTTTTTCCTTGGTTTAGCAATTGGGGTTTGGAAATTTTGGGGTGTTTGTTTTGTGGGGGGTTGGGTCTTTCAGAAGAAAAGCTGAAAAAACTTGTTTTTATTCCTTGAAACTTAAAACAAAGGTATGATACCCTCTTTCCTCTTTCTTTATCTCTTTTCACCTTTCTTTGGTTTTTTTTTTTTTTTTAATTTTTTTTTTTATCATTTAAAATTTTACATTTTAACCCAATTCTCATAAATTTTTTTTCTCCTCCCTCCTGTTTGTTTTTTATTCCTCGTCCTTACTTCCTTATTCTCTTTCTCCCTTTATATTGTTCAAAACCTCTGCCTCAATCTCCTTCTCTCTCTCTCTCTCTCCTCTCTCTCTTCCTCCTTTCTCTCATTTCCATTTTCTTTCTTTTTCCTTTAAAAAATTCTCATTCTTTTTCTTTTTTTCTCTTTCCTTCTTTTTCTCTTTTCTTTTCCAAAATTATATATCCTTCTCTTTCCCCTTTCTCAAATTTGGGGGAAAAAGGGGGGTCGAAGGGTGATGGGCGGGGGTCGTGGGAATCTTAGGTGGGAACCCTTTATTACCAAGTTTATCACCCCGGAACGGAAGGGGGCCCCAAAGGGAGGTACAAAACACCCCCACCCCAAATTTCCCCCACCCCCCAAACCATGTTTGTTTCACCCACCACCACAAATGTACACCACCGCCACCACCCCACCAAAACCACCACCACCACACCACTACCACTTTCACACCATTAACCACCATACCACGCACACACCCCACCACCAACCTTTGTTCTCATCACCACCACCACCACTACCCTTCCCACTACCACCACCACCACCACCACTGTCCATCATCCCCACCACCACATTACCACTGTCACCACCACTACCACCCACACACCACCCCCACTTTCCATTTACCCACCACTACTCACAACTACCCTGTCATCACACCACCACTACCACACTACCCCCAACCACTACCACCACCACCACCCCCACCACCACCACAATTACACCACAACCCATAAAACTTTACCACAATTAATATCACACACCACCAACACCACCACCACTGCGGTCTAGTACAAAACATGTCTCGGTTTGCGTATCCAAGTAATATAATATCCACTAAATTACACACGCTTTGTAAGTTTGCGGTGGTGCCTATGAATATTTTTTTTGTTGCGTGTTGCTTGAATTTTTTTGTTTGCGGTGTTGCCTTGAATATTTTTGTTTGGGTGTTTGCCTATGAATATTTTTGTTTGCGGTGTGCTATAAAATTTTTTTTGTTTGCGGATGTTTATATTTTTGTTGCGTGTTGCCTATGAATTTTTTGTTTGGTGTTGCTTAATATTTTTTTTGCGGTGTTGCTAATAATTTTTTTTTCGTGTTCCCTTTAATAATTTTTTTTTGCGGTGTTGCCTATGAATTTTTTGTTTGCGGTGTTGCCTATGAATATTTTGTTTGCAGTGTTGCCTATGAATATTTTGTTTGCGGTGTTGCCTATGAATATTTTGTTTGCTTTGGGCTATGATATTTTTGTTTGTGGGGGGTGCCTATGAATTTTTTTGTTTGCGGGGGTTGCCTATAATATTTTTGTTTGCGGGGGTTTGCCTGAATATTTTTGTTTGTGGTTGCCTGGGAATATTTTTTGTTTGCGGTGGTGCCTATGAATATTTTTTGTTTGCGGTGTGTCTATGAATATTTTTTGTTTGCGGTGTTGCCTATGAATATTTTTTGTTTGCGGTGGTGCCTATGAATATTTTTTGTTTGGGGGTTGTCCTTGAATTCTTTGTTTGCGGGGGTGCCTATGAATTTTTTTTTGTTTGCGGTGTTGCTATGAATATTTTTTGTTTGGGGTGTGCCTATGAATATTTTTGTTTGCGGGGTCTTGGGAATATTTTTTGTTTGGGTGTTGCTTGGGAATATTTTTTGTGAATTTTTTTGTTTTGTTGGGTGGGTTTTTTTTGGGAATTTTTTTTTTTCGGTGATCCCTTTAAATTTTTTTTGGGAAATTTTTGTGGCGGTGTTCATGAATTTTTTTTGTTTGCTGGGTTTTTGAAATTTTTTTTGGTGGCGGGTTGTGGAATATTTTTTGTTGCGGTGGTCCCTTGGAATATTTTTTGGGGTTTATATATTTTTTGTTTGCGGTGTTGCCGGGGAATTTTTTTTTTTTTTTGGTTTGCGGTTTTTTTGGGAATATTTTTTGTTTGCGGTGGTGCCTATGAATATTTTTTGTTTGCGGTGTTGTCTATGAATATTTTTTGTTTGCGGTGTTGCCTGGGAATATTTTTTGTTTGCGGTGTTGCCTGGGAATATTTTTTGGAATATTTTTTGTTTGCGGTGGTGTCAGGAATTATTTTTTATTTGCCGTGTTGCCTGTTGTTGTTTTCATGACGCTGCTGTTTCCTCCACTTTGCTGCAACATTTTGTGCTGTTTGAAGTTACGCATGACTGAGTTTCTCTTTCATGTCCTTTTTGTGTGTTTTTGTGTTTCCTTGTTCCGTATTTTTATCTGTTTGAAGTTGATCTGTTTCGATGTTTTTGAAGTTGATCTATTTCGGGTTTTTTTAAGGTTTTTGCTTTTTTTTTTTTTTTTTAAGTTGATCTATTTCGCTTTTTTTTTTTTGTTAACTTTTTTTTTTTTTTTTTTTTTTATTTTTTTCCCTTTTTTTTTTTTTTATTGATCATTTCGCCTTTTTTTTTTTTTTTTTTTATTTTCTATTTCGTTTTTTTTTTTTTAAATTTTGATCTTTGCTTTTTTTTTTTTTTTTAGTTGATCTTTTCGCTTTTTTTTTTTTTTTTTTTTTTTGTTTTTTTTTTTTTTTATTGATCTATTTCGCCCTTTTTTTTTTTTTAATTTTTTAATTTCCCTTTTTTTTTTTATTGTCTATTTGCCTTTTTTTTTTAAAAGTTGATCTATTTCCTTTTTTTTTTTAGTTACTTTTCGATTTTTTTTTTTAAAGTTGATCTTTTTTTCCCTTTTTTTTGGTACTTTTCGTTTTTTTTTTAGTTGACTTTTTTCGGTTTTCTATTTTTTTTTTTAATTTTATCTTTCCCCCTTTTTTTTTTAAAAAGGGTAATCTTTTGGGTTTTTTTTTTTCCATTTCCTTTTTTTTTTTAACCCTTTTTTTTTATTTCATTTTTTTTTTTTTTTTTGGGTTTTGAAATTTTAATTTTTTAAATTTTTTAGGGGTCTCTCCATGCGTTGCCTGCTCTAGTTGCGTGTTGCTGTAAATATAGTTGACGAGTTTCTATATATTATTATTTCATCTTTCTCTCCTCTCTCTTCTCTCCCCCCTCTCTCCTTCTCTCTCTCTTCCACTCTCTCTCTTCTCCCCTTCTCCCCCTTTTTTTTTTTTTTTCCCCTCTTTTTATTTTTTTTCTTTTTTGTTGATTTTTGGGGGGGAAAAAAAAGGGGCTTTTAATTTGTTGTGGGAGGGAGGTTAAAAGGTTGAAAAATAAGAAAAAGAAGGAAGGAGAAAAAAAAAAAAAATTCTACTTTTATACATAAAAAAATAAACCAAAAGGGGGAAAAAAAAAAGGGAAAAAAAAAAAAAAAAAAAATTTTTTAAAAATAAAAAAAAAAAAATAAAAAGAAAAAAAAATTAAAATTTTTAAAAAATTTTAAATAGAATGTTTATAAAAAAATTTTTTTTTATTTTTTTTGGGCCGATTTTTTTCATTTTTTCCCCTTTTTTTTTTTTCACAATAAAACATTTCATTTTTTTTTTCCCTTTTTCCCTTTCTTTTTTTTTTTCTTTTTTTCCCCCCTCTTCTCCCCTCTTCCTCTTCCTCTCTCTCTTTTTCTCCTCTCGCTCCTTCTCTCTCCCGTCTCTCTTCTCCTCTCTTTTCCCCTCCCCCCCTTTTCTCTCCCCTTCCCTTTCTTTTTTTCCCCTTTTTCCCTTTCCTCTTTCCTCTCTCTTCTTCTCTCCTCTCTCTCTCTCTCTCACTCTCTCTCTTTTCCTCTCCCTCTCTCCTCTCTTCTCCCTCCCTCTCTCTTCTCTCTCTCCTCCTTCTCCTCTCTCTCTCTCTCCTCTCTCCCCCCCCCCTCCTTCTCGAGCATTTTTTCTTAGTCGACGTAAAAGCTTAATTGAATGGCGCCTGACACACTCCCTTCCTATTTGCGGCATTTCCACTCTCCCTCTCTTTATTTTTTCCCCTTTAGTTTTCCTCCATTTACTACGTCTTCCCTTACCCCAACCACTTCCCTTCATACCATCAATCTTTCCTCTATGCTTCCTTTCCCCTCTTTCCTCCTCTTCCTCCTCTTTTTCCCCTCGTATTCAAGTTTTTCTCTCTCTTCATATTACTTGGTGCACTCTCTAGGTT
>JACEEZ010015376.1:277500-285000 GCA_016584305.1 Chionoecetes opilio
TCTCTCTCTCTCTCTCTCTCTCTCTCTCTCTCTCTCTCTCTCTCTCTCTCTCTCTTTCTTTCTTTCACACACACACACACACACACACACACACACACACACACACACACACACACACCACACACACACACACACACACACACACACACACACACACACAACACACACAACACAGTTACCACCGCAACACTTAATAGGAAAGACAAAACCAGACTTGTAAGACGATTCCTACCCAAAAGAAAACAAAAAACTACTGCGGACCATCGATGTGCAGGCAAACAACCATATTTTTTTTAACACGGGGTAACATTTCATCTCTCTCTTTAAACACACACACACACACACACACACACACACACACACACACACACACACACACACACACACACACACACACACACACACACACACACACACACACACACACACCACCCACCACCCACCCACCCACCACCCACCCACCCACCACCCACCCACCCACCCACCCACCCACCCACCCACCCACCCACCCACCGAACCACCCACCGAACCACCCACCCACCCACCCACCCACCCACCCACCCACCCACCCACCCACCCACACCCACACCCACACACACACACACACACTGTCTCGAGTGTTTTTCATATCTTAGAGGCACATAATAGAAAACTTACTCAGCTACTTACTACATTTACTAGCTAAAAATAATATTGATACAACATTCATATATACACAGTGAGAAAAAAAAATTTGCGCAGCTCAAAAAAAATATAACAAGGGAGTAGGGAGAAAAAATGTAATGGGTTTTTTTCTTCTTATATAACTTTAAACAACTTTCCTGCTTGTTTGTCCCTGCCATCTATTATAGCTTATACATGTTACTTATACATACATACATAAACATTGAAAATAATATATATGCGTAGCTTTATAACAAGTAGAACATGAAAGAACAAGAAGTAACGGGTTCAAGCTGGAAAAGCGTAGATTTAGAAAAGAAATAGGGAAAAACTGGTTCACAAATAGGGTGGTAAATGATTGGAATGGACTCAGTAGACAGGTAGTTAGTGCGGAGTCATTAGGGAGCTTTAAAAGGAGGCTAGATAATTTCGTGGATGGGGATGAAAGGTGGATGTAGGTAGTGTAAAGTAACAGGAACTACCACATGTAGATCTCACGGCCTCTTGTAGCTTCCTTATTTTCTTATGTTCTAAAACACAAGCGAATATATAGAGAAAAGGAATTTAATGGTTTTTTTTACTTCTTTTATAACTTTAAACAACTTTCCTGTATAAAAAAATGTACACATAGACTTTAAAAAAAAACGTATACCTAGACATATAACAAAAATATGTATACGCAGCTTTATAACAAGTAAAACACAAGTAGAAAGAAAGTTTATTGTTTTTTTTCTCTTCTCCTATAACTTTCAACAACTTTCCTACTTCTACACACACACACATGGACACAAAATAAAAATTCATTGTGTAACTCAAAAACAATTAAAACACGAATAGGGAGAACATCATTTATTCAATCGGTTTTATCTTTTCTTCTTTTTATAACTTTAAACAACTTTCCTGTATTTTTTTTGTTCTTTTATAACATTCAACAACTATCTTTCCTTCATGTTTCTTCCCACCACCCATTCTAGTACCTGTTACTCATACATACAAGCACTGAAGAAAAATAATGCGTAGCTCTAAGTCTAAAACAAGAAAATCACAATTGAGTATAGGGAGGAAAAGTATTTAATAGTGTTTTTTTTCTTCTTCTTTTATAATCTAAACAATTTTCCTACTTCCACCCATACGCATTGACAAAAAAAATGCAAAAATCTTCAATACGTAGCTCTAAAACAAGGAAAACAAAAGTGAGTAGAGAGACAAAAGGATTCAATGGGTTTTTTTGCTTTTATAACTTCCAACAACTTTCCTTCTTGTTTCTCCTGGCCACCCATTATAGTTCTCGCCCCATTATAGTTTCTCCGCCCATTATAGTTTCTCGCCCCATTATAGTTTCTTGTCCCATTGCAAGTGGTCGTAATACTTGCAGCCACTTCCTGCCGCCAGACAACCTTCTTCTCTTTCCAAATTGCCTGATAAATCCCGTCAAGGAGGATAATGTAGTCACTCACACCCGAGAGAGAGAGAGAGAGAGAGAGAGAGAGAGAGAGAGAGAGAGAGAGAGAGAGGAGAGAGAGAGAGAGAGAGAGAGAGAGAGAGAGAGAGAGAGAGAGAGAGACAAGGGTAAAAGAATGATAGCAGTAAAATGAAAATGAAAAAATGAAGATCTTATACAATTTAAGTGAATATCCATTGCACTTTTATTTCATATGCCTTGTTTTGTGTAGAGAAAGAGAGAAAGAGAGAGAGAGAGAGAGAGAGAGAGAGAGAGTAATATTGGTGCAGGCAGACAAACGTACACACACACACACACACACACACACACACACCACACACCCACACCCCCACCCACCACCCACCCACCCACCCACCCACCCACCCACCCACCCACCCACCCACCCACCCACCCACCCACCCACCCACCCACCCACCCACCCACACACACACACGCACGCACACACACACACACACACACACACACACACACACACACACACACACACACACACACACACACACACACACACACACACACACACACACACACACACTTAATTAATCACAGCACATCAAAGAAAAATCTATGTTCTCAATGCCATTTTTAAGAAGAGTAAACAAGCAAACAGCTAATAATTTCATAGAATCCAAAAAAAGTTAGAACTAATGGAGGAAACGCACAGAAATATTAAAGAAACAAAAGACGAGTCAAAGAAAAGATTAAAAAATTAAAGAAAAAACAAACATGAAGACAACAACAAATAGGTGACAATGAAACTCAGTCAAGAAAAGAAAAAAACGATGAAATATGAAAAACAAAAGAGAATGAAACTACAAAGAGCAGTTACTAAATAATGACGAGAGAGAGAGAGAGAAAGAGAGAGAGAGAGAGAGAGAGAGAGAGAGAGAGAAGAGAAGAGAGAGAGAGAGAGAGAGAGAGAGAGAGAGAGAGACTTGATAGTTTATTCGCCTTGGTGTAATATAATGTACATAATCAATTATACAGTCATACAAGCCAGAGAGAGAGAGAGAGAGAGAGAGAGAGAGAGAGAGAGAGAGATACTTGATAGTCTATTCGGCTTGGTGTAATATAATATTCATAATCAATTCTACAATCATACAAGCCAGAGAGAAAGAGAGAGAGAGAGAGAGAGAGAGAGAGAGAGAGAGAGAGAGAGAGAGAGAGAGAGAGAGAGAGAGAGAGAGAGAGAGAGAGAGTTATTCAAGCATGAAAATATTATCAGCCTTAAAACACACACATAAACATTTCAAAGATGCCGTAAACTGTGATGAACGAAGGCACGAAATGCCTAGTTTTGGGAGAGCGGACGAAAGAAAATTCAAGAACATATGAAACTCAAAGCCTTTTCCTTCCTATTTACCCTAAAAAACCTCTAAAAACCCCTTGTATTCATTCTCTTCCTTACAAACACCTAAAAACCAACCTATTGTATTATTTTTTTCCACACAAACAATAAACATCCACTTTTTATCACGTGGTAACATTTCATCTCACTCTTTCAGTTACTAGATAGAAATATATGGATGAATAGGGGATACTACATACATACACACATACACATTGACAAAAAAAGGCATTAAGAAACATACATATGAAACAGACATATGAAATTATACATACATACATTATACATACATATGAAACAGACATGAAATTATACATACATACATTATACTAGCCTACATATGAAACAGACATATGAAATTATACATACATACATTATGGAACAGACATATGAAACTCAAAGCCTTTTTCATCCTATTCAGCTCTAAAAACCAATCTCTTGTATTCATTTCTTACTCACAAACACTTAACATCCAAACATTAAGAAACAGACATATGAAACAGACATGCATTTTACATACATTATGAAACAGACACATGAAACTCAAAGCCTTTTTCTTCCTATTCACCTCTAAAAACCCCTCTATAAACCCCTCTAAAAACCCCTTGTATTCATGCTCTTCCTCACAAACACCTTAAAAACCATACATTCAAACATTAAACTTCCCTCGTCTCGTTGGGAAGAACAAAAAAAATTCAAGAACACATGAAACTCTTAAGCCTTTTTCTTGTTATTCACCCTAAAAACCTAACCTCTTGTATTCAATCTCTTCCATACAAACACTTAATTAACATCCAAACATTAAGAAACATGACATGACCTGAAACAAAAACTGACCACCTGACGACTGAGTCCATTCCAATCATTCACCACCCTATATGTGAACCAGTTTTCCCTATTTCCTTTTTAAATCAACGCCTTTCCAGCTTGAATTCGTTACTTCTTGTTCGACCCTGATTACTAGCCGTGATAACTTTTCCTACATCGCCTTTATTTTATCCCTTTATCCACTTAAAAACTTCTATCAGATCGCCCCTTACTCTACGCCTCTCGAGTGAGTGTAAATTTAAAACTATTTGATTCCTTTTCTTCCATACAGACACCTTGAAAACCTTGAAAACCAAACATTAAACTCCCTTCATCTCCTACCCTCACATACATTCAAAGAAAATTCAAGAACATATAAAACTCAAAGCCTTTTTCTTCCTATTCAGGTCTAAAAACCAATCTCTTGTATTCATTCTCTCCCATACAGACAGCTTGCAAACCAGACACACAAACATTAAACGCCCCTCGTCTCCTGCCCTCACATACTCACATCGTAATCCAACTCTACAAAACCTCTCTTTTCACTTCCTTCTCTCCCTCGCAGCTCATAAACAGCGTGGGGTCTTTGCCTTCCCTTTCGGCAGTGTGCGGTATAGGGTATTAATTAAACGATGCACGCTGGTGGAATAAAGCATAATGAAAATGTAATAGAGGGGAAACGGCTCTTGTTGGCTCCATTGCAAGGAAAATAAAAGGGTATTGGAATAGATTACGGTTGTTGTTGTGTTTGTTGATATTGATGTTGTTACTATTATGTTGATAGTGATACTCGTGTTAGGAGAAGATAATGGAATGTATGTATTAATGAATGTAAATAAAAGGGTATTGGAATAGATTACAGTTGTTGTGTTTGTTGATATTGATGTTGTTACTATTTTGTTGATAGTGATAATCGTGTTAGGAGAAGATAATGGAATGTATGTATTAATGAATGTAAATAAAAGGGTAGTGGAATAGAGTACAGTTGTTGTGTTTGCTAATATTGGTGTTATTACTGTTTATTATGACTAGATATTGATGCTATTACTGTTGTGTTGATAGTGATAATAGTGTTACAAGAAGCATAGGGTAAAATAATGGAGTTATATTCATGCGTTGCTTTATATTTAATAGTAGAATACATGAAAGAAAATGTAAATGAAATGAAAAGACAGTGAAAAATGTATGAAATGATGCATGGAATGAACTCCGAGCGTTGATTTTTGTGACTAATATCCAGCTTTGAGGGGAGGGAAATAATTCAGAAAAGAGGGAAAGATATGGTGACTATAAAAAAAACCCCAGCTATAGTTTATGGCTTAAGATACGGTTATTTTCCATTGTTAGAGCAACACACACACACACACACACACACACACACACACACACACCCACACACACACACACACACACACACACACAACACACACACACACCACACACACACAACACACACACACACACCCACACACACACACACACCACACACACACACACACACACCACACACACACACACACACACACACACACACACACACACATATATATACACCCCCACCTCCACACACACACACACACACACACACACACACACACACACACACACACACACACACACACACACACACACACACACACACACACACACACACACACACACACACACACACACACACACACACACACACACACACACACACACACACACACACACACACACACACACACACCCTTTCTTAAGTGTTTTTGATATCTTAGAAGGTACAAAATAGAAAACTTCCGAGGCATTCACATGAAGTTTATAATTCTCCCTCGAGGGTGAGCTTTGACCCTTCTGTGTATTGTGTTTAAAGGTGAGAGCACTTTAACACTACTATTATTAGTATTGTTAAGCATTATATTTCATCCCACATCTACCATAATGTCTTCATCATCATTCTTACATAATCTTATTCTGTGGGTTTATCCTTATTTCGTGTTTCTGTTGTTCATATCTAGTTTTATTTTTCAACTTTTTTTATTTTTTCCACTCAAATTTTTTTTTTCGTCACTTTTTCCATTTTTTTTTATTGACTAACTTGTTTTATTTTTCCACTTTCAATTTTTTCCCACTTGATATTTTCCACTTTTGCCATTTTTTTCCTTTTTCTATTTTCCCCTTTTATTGTATTTTGTTGTTTTTTCACTTTTTTCCATTTCTTTCAACATTTTCCATTTATTCCACTTCCATCTTTTTTTGTCTCTCTTTTTTGTCTTTGTCTCCTCTGCCTCGAGCTTATTCCCATTCACCCAGCGCCTTCATCGTTCTTCCTCTCATTCTCTTTTTACTCTCCAGCCATTTCATTTCTCCCCTCATCCTCCCCTTCCATGCCTTCCTTTTATAACTCCAGCTCATAATTGTAAGAACGTTGGAGAGGGGAAGAAAGCCACCTCTCTTTTTATAAGTTCCGAGAGAGAGAGAGAGAGAGAGAGAGACGTTTTTTTTTTTTGTATGTATGTGTGTGCGTGTGTGTGCGTGTGTGTGTGTATGTGTGTGTGTGTGTGTGTGTGTGTGTGTGTGTGTGTGTGTGTGTGTGTGTGTGTGTGTGTGATTATAGACAAACAGAAAGCAATAAAAATATCAATAACATTATAATCGTATATTTTTCACATGAATTGTAGTTTAGCAACTTTATTTGATTTATATTTTGTATTTTTATAGTTTTTAATTTTAATCTACTTTCGCTGTTTATAAGGTTTTTTTCGTATGAGCATTTTATCTTTTTTTTCGTCAGTTCAGGTAAAGTTTAGTTTTAAACTGTAATTCCGTTTCCAAAATGTCAAAAATGTGTATAAAGTTTCATCTTTATTTTGGTATTTCACGTCAAAGTTTGAGTTTTTCTTCAGTTTGCATTAGTGTGAATGTGTGTGTGTGTGTGTGTGTGTGTGTGTGTTGTGTGTGTGTGTGTGTGTGTGTGTGTGTGTGTGTGTGTGTGTGTGTGTTTATCTAATAAACTATAGGAGTAGCCGTGTGTCTGTCTGTCTGCTTTGGGTAGCCGAAACTGTAAATTCAATTTTGATAAGAGTAGGCTCAAAAGATCGCAAATAAATCGTAGGTGGTAAGCGGCTTGGTCCCATGTCGATTGAATAATTTTGAAGTGGGTTTTGGGCTAAAAACGCTTTTAAGAGTATTAGATTACAGGAAGAAACTCGGCGGTCAATGCCATGCCTCATTTCAC
>JACEEZ010015376.1:290000-295000 GCA_016584305.1 Chionoecetes opilio
GCAGAGCTAGCAAAAAAAAAAAATGAAAAAGAGAAATCAGAGAGAGAGAGAGAGAGAGGAGAGAGAAGAGAGAGAGAGAGAGAGAGAGAGAGAGAGAGAGAGAGAGAGAGAGAGTTGTAATGTTAAGGGGGCTGCAAAGTAGGGTAAAAATGTTGAGGCTCATAAATAAATATCATAATAGTTGGATGGACGTGTGATAAGGAAGCTCTGACATATTTCCTTGCCCTAATCTACAAAAGGGAAAAAGTAAAGGGAATAGGAGGATAGGGAAGGGGGAAGAGGGGGGGGCAGTAAGGTAGGTAGGTAAGGTAAGGTAAGGTAGGTAGGTAAGGTAAGGTAAGGTAAGGTAGGTAGGGTTGTGTATGGTAGATAGGTAAGGTAAGGTAGGGGGGTGTATGGTAGGTAGGGTGGCGTAAGGTAAGGTAAGGTAAGGGGTGTATGGTAGGTAGGTAGGTAAGGTAAGGTACAGGGGGTGTATGGTAGGTACATAGGTAAGGTAAGGTATGTAGGTAAGGTAGGTAGGGTGGCGTAAGGTAGGTAGGTAAGGTAAGGTAAGGTAAGGTAGAGTAGCGTAAGGAAAATAGGTAAGGTAAGGCAGGGTAGGGAGCGTAAGGTAGGCGTAAGGTGGGTAGGTAAGGTAAGGTAGGGTAGGGGGTGTATGGTTGGTAGGTAAAGTAAGGTAAGGTAGGTAGGCGTAAGGTGGGTAGATACCGGGAAATTTAACGGGATCTTCACCTAAGACCACAGGTGTCACTGTAAAAATCCAGCCTGCGCCACCAACGGGCGAGATCAAGCAACATCAAGACCTCTATAAGCCTACAGGCGCTATAGGCTCCAACATAAAAAATAAAAATAAAAAGTTAAGGTCAGGTAGGAGGGGCGCTTAGGGGATGAGAATAGAAGATGGATGTGCCTAGAATGATGAAAAAGGTGAATATAATAGTTTAGGATTATGGGAAGGGAAGGGAGGGGCAGGGAAGGAAGTTATAATGGCGAAGGAGGACGAGGAGGGGGAAATAGGAGCTTAGTTGGAGAAGGAAAAGGAAGGATTTGGTATGAAATAGAATAAATAATCGTATGGAAATGACAGCCTGGTGAAAAGAGGAGTTAATGGGAACAAAAGAGGTGTTGTGATCCTGATTTTGGCGGGAAAGGGAAGGAGAAAGGGGAATATATGAAGGAAAGGGGAAGGAGAAGGGAATATATGAAGGAAAGGGGGGAGAAAGGGATATATGAAGGAAAGGGGAGGAGAAAGGGGAATATATGAAGGAAAGGGGAAGGAGAAAGGGGAATATATGAAGGAAACGGGAGGAGAAAGGGAATATATGAAGGAAAGGGAAGGAGAAAGGGGAATATATGAAGGAAAGGGAATATATGAGGAAACGGGAGAGAAAGGGAATATATGAAGAAACGGAGGAGAAAGGGGAATATATGAAGGAAAGGGAAGGAGAAAGGGAATATATGAAGGAAAGGGGAGGAGAAAGGGGAATATATGAAGGAAACGGGAGAGAAAGGGGAATATATGAAGGAAAGGGAAGGAGAAAGGGAATATATGAAGGAAAGGGGAGGAGAAAGGGGAATATATGAAGGAAAGGGAAGGAGAAAGGGGAATATATGAAGGAAACGGGAGGAAAGGGGAATATATGAAGGAAACGGGAGGAGAAAGGGGAATATATGAAGGAAAGGGAAGGAGAAAGGGGAATATATGAAGGAAAGGGGAAGGAGAAAGGGGAATATATGAAGGAAAGGGGAGGAGAAAGGGGAATATATGAAGGAAAGGGAGGAGAAAGGGGAATATATGAAGGAAACGGGAGGAGAAAGGGGAATATATGAAGGAAAGGGAAGGAGAAAGGGGAATATATGAAGGACAGGGAAGGAGAAAGGGGAATATATGAAGGAAAGGGGAGGAGAAAGGGGAATATATGAAGGAAACGGGAGGAGAAAGGGGAATATATGAAGGAAAGGGAAGGAGAAAGGGGAATATATGAAGGAAGGGGAGGAGAAAGGGGAATATATGAAGGAAACGGGAGGAGAAAGGGGAATATATGAAGGAAAGGGAGGAGAAAGGGGAATATATGAAGGAAAGGGGAGGAAAAAGGGAATATATGAAGGAAAGGGGAGGAGAAAGGGGAATATATGAAGGAAAGGGGAGGAGAAAGGGGAATATATGAAGGAAAGGGGAAGGAGAAAGGGGAATATATGAAGGAAAGGGAGGAGAAAGGGAATATATGAAGGAAAGGGGAAGGAGAAAGGGGAATATATGAAGGAAAGGGGAGGAGAAAGGGGAATATATGAAGGAAAGGGGAGGAGAAAGGGGAATATATGAAGGAAAGGGAAGGAGAAAGGGGAATATATGAAGGAAAGGGGAGGAGAAAGGGGAATATATGAAGGAAAGGGAAGGAGAAAGGGGAATATATGAAGGACAGGGAGGAGAAAGGGGAATATATGAAGGAAAGGGAAGAGAAAGGGGAATATATGAAGGAAAGGGAAGGAGAAAGGGGAATATATGAAGGAAAGGGAGGAGAAAGGGGAATATATGAAGGAAAGGGAAGGAGAAAGGGGAATATATGAAGGAAAGGGGAATATATGAAGGAAACGGGAGGAGAAAGGGGAAAATATATGAAGGAAACGGGAGGAGAAAGGGGAATATATGAAGGAAAGGGAAGGAGAAAGGGGAATATATGAAGGGAAAGGGGAGGAGAAAGGGGAATATATGAAGGAAACGGGAGGAGAAGGGGAATATATGAAGGAAAGGGAAGGAGAAAGGGGAATATATGAAGGAAAGGGGAGGAGAAAGGGGAATATATGAAGGAAAGGGAAGGAGAAAGGGGAATATATGAAGGAAACGGGAGGAGAAAGGGGAATATATGAAGGAAACGGGAGGAGAAAGGGGAATATATGAAGGAAGGGAAGGAGAAAGGGGAATATATGAAGGAAAGGGGAGGAGAAAGGGGAATATATGAAGGAAAGGGAAGGAGAAAGGGGAATATATGAAGGACAGGGAAGGAGAAAGGGAATATATGAAGGAAAGGGGAGGAGAAAGGGGAATATATGAAGGAAACGGGAGGAGAAAGGGGAATATATGAAGGAAAGGGAAGGAGAAAGGGGAATATATGAAGGAAAGGGGAGGAGAAAGGGGAATATATGAAGGAAACGGGAGGAGAAAGGGAATATATGAAGGAAAGGGAAGGAGAAAGGGGAATATATGAAGGAAAGGGGAGGAGAAAGGGGAATATATGAAGGAAAGGGAAGGAGAAAGGGGAATATATGAAGGACAGGGAAGGAGAAAGGGGAATATATGAAGGAAAGGGGAGGAGAAAGGGGAATATATGAAGGAAAGGGAAGGAGAAAGGGGAATATATGAAGGAAAGGGGAAGGAGAAAGGGGAATATATGAAGGAAACGGGAGGAGAAAGGGGAATATATGAAGGAAAGGGAAGGAGAAAGGGGAATATATGAAGGAAAGGGGAAGGAGAAAGGGGAATATATGAAGGAAAGGGGAAGGAGAAAGGGGAATATATAAAGGAAAGGGGAGGAGAAAGGGGAATATATGAAGGAAGGGGAGGAGAAAGGGGAATATGTGAAGGAAAGGGGAGGAGAAAGGGGAATATATGAAGGAAAGGGAAGGAGAAAGGGGAATATATGAAGGAAAGGGAGGGAGAAAGGGGAATATATGAAGAAAAGGGGAGGAGAAAGGGGAATATATGAAGGAAAGGGGAAGGGAAAGGAAGGAGGTAGGGAAAACATATGAAAAGGAAGGGAGAAAGGGGAATAAATGAAGGAAAGGGGAAGGGAAAGGGGAAGGAGAAAGGAAGGAGGTAGGGAAGATATATGATTGAATTGTGAGGCGGCAAAAAAAAGAGACTGGAGGAACATATGGTGACGAAAATAGGAAAAGAGTGGAATAAGGGGCAGGAAAGGAGGAGGATTTGAGTGAGGAAAGAAATGAGTACAGGTGTAGAAAAGGTGGAAAATATAATGATTGAAGTGTGTGGGGGAGAAAACTGGGGACTGGGGGAACATAGGGTGACGAGGAAAGGAAAAGAAGAGTATAGGGCAGGAAAAGAGGAGGACTGGAGGAAAAGTAAGAGGGAGGAGAAAGGGAGAAGGAGGTAAAAAAAATATAAGGATTGAAGTGTGTGGGGGCAAAAACTGGAGACTGGGGGAACATATGGTAGCGAGGAAAGGAAGAGTATAGGGCAGGAAAAGAGAGAGGAAAGGTAGAGGTGTAGGAAAGGAAGAGTACCTGAGGAAAATGAATGGAGGAAAATAGCGTAGAAAATAGGAACATAGGGCAACGAAGAAAGGAAAATAATGGAATAAGGGGCAGGAAAGGAGGACATGAGGAAAGGTGTAGGAAAGGAAGAGTACCTGAGGAAAAACAAAGGAGGAAAAGAAGAGAGGAAAAGAATGAACTAAAAGGCAGGAAAAGAAGTCTTGAGGAAAGGTATAAGTAAAGGGCAGGAAAGGAGGGTATGAGGAAAGGAAAGGACTATGAATGGAGGAAAAGAATAGAGTGTATAAGGCAAGAAAAGAGAAAGACTTGAGGAAAGGTCCAAGAAAAGAGGAAAAAGAAAGGAAAAGAAAACCTAAGGGGGAAAAAAGGATAAGAAATGGAGGAAAAGAATGGCGTATAAGGCAGGAAAGCAGGAGTACTTGAGGAAAGGTATAAGTATAAAGGGCAGGAAAGGAGGAGGGTATAAGGCAAGGTGTGAGTGTAAGCGTAGGAAAGGAGGGTATGAGGCAAGGTATGTGTGTATATAGGTATGGGCATAGACCACTGTATACCTGGACTGCGCACGGAATATCGGCCTGTTGCACATGGGCCTGAACTTGCCCTGAAGTCGGAGGGCCGCTGGGATTCATATATATATATATATATATATATATATATATATATATATATATATATATATATATATATATACCAGTGTTGTAGGTCTCGAGACTGGTCTTGGTCTCGAGACCAGTTTGATGTGGTCTTGGTTTTGGTCTTGGTCT
>JACEEZ010015376.1:300000-310000 GCA_016584305.1 Chionoecetes opilio
CAATGTGTGTTTTTTAAAGCTTAACCCATTGAGACCCAGAGCTTTCCTTTGATATATGAAATCGTCTGTTGTTAATCATAAAATTACGAAAAAGTAACTAAATATACCAAATTAGCTAGTGGACAAGGATACTAAACAGGTCACATCTATAAAATATTGCTTATATTCACTAAAAATCGTCTAATGGTACCCAGAATTACGATGGAAATTACGGTCTGGGTCGCAAGGGTTTTAAGAAGAAATTTCGCATGTAAGGTTTAATTTTCATATTCCTTTCAAATTTTGGCATTCAACTAATACGGTGCGAATATGAATCACTACCGTTTGCATCAGTTTTATTTCCATATTCTTTTTGCATTGTTGGTTGCGATAAGAAAAACACTGTTGATTATTATGTATTTTTTATTAGGATAAGTAATTTTTATCAGACTTATGACCTTTTAACTGGGAATATCCGACCCAACCCAAACTCTACGTAAACTATAGTCGCCGCACGTTAACCCCTTGAGACCCAGAACGTAATTTCCATTGTAATTTGGGTACCATTAGACGATTTTTAGTGACTAAGCAATATTTTTAGATATGACCTGTTTAGTATCCTTGTCCACTAACTAATTTGGTTACTTTTTGTAATTTTATGGCTAACAACAGACACTTTTTTATAGCAAAGGAAAGATCTGGGCTTGAAGGGGTTAAACTGGCGAAAATTGGCCCCCTCACTCCCCCCTTCCGAACGCACGGGATTGGCTGAGGTGTTGGGTGTTGGGTGAGAATGCCTTACTCCCAAATTCCGCCCTAAGGCCCCAACGCCTCAGCCAATCCCGTGGGTTCGGAAGGGGGTAGTGAGGGGACCTAATTTTCGCCA
Source organism: Chionoecetes opilio (assembly GCA_016584305.1). Lineage (NCBI taxonomy): Eukaryota > Metazoa > Arthropoda > Malacostraca > Decapoda > Majidae > Chionoecetes > Chionoecetes opilio. The sequence goes on from JACEEZ010015376.1 coordinate 300,866, forward strand.
GTTTAAACCCATGAGACCCAGAATGTAATTTCGATTGTAATTTCGCCATCATTAGACGATTTTTAGTGAAATTAGGCAATACTTTATAGATATGACCTGTTTAGTATTCATGTCGACTAACTAATTTGATATATTCAGTTACTTTTCGTAATTTTATGGCTCGACAAACGATTTTTCTATAGCAAAGGAAAGATCTGGGCGTGAAGGGGTTAACGTGCGGCGACTATAGGTCATTAACACAACCTCATTAAACTTGGCAGTACTCAGAGTGGTATAGTCTTTTGTAGGTCACTCACATCCACTGAATTATGACTGCAAATATGAGCAATGAGACGTCATCACATGGGAAGCAAATATCAGACATGGCATTGCTTTTTGCCTCGATTTGCCTTCAATTTATCTTCAATTTTCCCAACACTACCAAGATAACAAGAAGATAACCAATGCTGATACCAATGATAACCAATAACAATGATGATACCAATGATAACCAATAACAATGATGATACCAATGATAACCAATAACAATGATGATACCAATGATAACCAATAACAATGATGACACCAATGATAACCAATAACAATGATGATACCAATGATAACCAATAACAATGATGACACCAATGATAACCAATAACAATGATGATACCAATGATAACCAATAACAATGATACCAATGATAACCAATAACAATGATGATACCAATGATAACCAATAACAATGATGATACCAATGATAACCAATAACAATGATGACACCAATGATAACCAATAACAATGATGACACCAATGATAACCAATAACAATGATGATACCAATGATAACCAATAACAATGATGATACCAATGATAACCAATAACAATGATGATACCAATGATAACCAATAACAATGATGATACCAATGATAACCAATAACAATGATGATACCAATGATAACCAATAACAATGATGATACCAATGATAACCAATAACAATGATGATACCAATGATAACCAATAACAATGATGACACCAATGATAACCAATAACAATGATGATACCAATGATAACCAATAACAATGATGACACCAATGATAACCAATAACAATGATGATACCATGATAACCAATAACAATGATGACACCAATGATAACATAACAATGATGATACCAATATAACCAATAACAATGATACAATGATAACCAATAACAATGATACCAATGATAACCAATAACAATGATGAACCACAAATAAATAACCATAACAATGATGATACCAATACAAACCAAATAACAATGATACCAATGATAACCAATAACAATGATGACACCAATGATAACCAATAACAATGATGATACCAATGATAACCAATAACAATGATACCAATGATAACCAATAACAATGATGACACCAATGATAACCAATAACAATGATGATACCAATGATAACCAATAACAATGATGATACCAATGATAACCAATAACAATGATGACACCAATGATAACCAATAACAATGATACCAATGATAACCAATAACAATGATGACACCAATGATAACCAATAACAATGATGACACCAATGATAACCAATAACAATGATGATAACCAAGATGAAAGCAATAGAGTGCAGGTCAATTCATCACTAAAATAAATGTCCTTCAACTGTATAATTAAACATCTAAATATTGATATTATAAAGAAATCGTCAAACTCATCATGGAGTTCACAGTGTAGTTTTGATTTTTATTTCATTAAGCACTTTACTGAAAAGATTTATGGAGAAAGTGTGTGTGTGTGTGTGTGTGTGTGTGTGTGTGTGTGTGTGTGTGTGTGTGTGTGTGTGTGTGTGTGTGTGTGTGTACGCCAATATACACCTGTGATCTATTGTGTGTATCCATTGCACTACCTGGTTCACTCCTTTCCTTCTATTCACCGCCTCCTCCTCCTCCTCCTCCTCCTCCTCCTCCTCCTCCTCCCTTCCTCCTCCTCCTCCTCCTCCTCCTCCTCCTCCTCCTCCTCCTCCAGCTCTTCATCTTTTTCTGTTCTTCCACCTCGTCCTCCATTCTTCCTTCTCCTCTTCCTCCATTCCTCCTCCTCCCTCCTCCTCCTCTCCTCCCTCCTCCTCCTCCTCCTCCTCCTCCTCCTCCTCCTCCCTCCTCTTCCGCCTCCTCCTCCTCTTCCTCCTCCTCCTTCTCCTCCTCTTCCTCCTGCAGCATCACGTGTAACAATTAGCGGCCCATTTTATTCCCGCTGTGACAAGACCAGCGACCTTGATTTGAGGGTTTGGCATTACGATAACAAAGGTAAATCAATCTATTAGTTCCTCACTGCTCCTCTTCTTCCTATTCGTCCTCCTCTTCCTCTTCCTCTTCCTCTTCCTCTTCCTCTTCTTCCTCCTCCTCCTCCTCCTCCTCCAATAGGTCTCCTGGTATCTGTTATTCCTATGTATTCTTCTTATTCCTCCTTCTTTTCCTCCTCCTCCTCCTCCTAAGTATATTTAAATCAGGTGGTCCGTGAGCCTACAAGGGATAATAGTATCCTAGATTTAGTTTTCACTACCGACACTGATCTGATTGATTACTGCGATATAGGTGAACATTTGGCAAACAGTGATCACAGGTTAATCAGATGCGGCATAAATTGCAATGTAGACATCACAGAAAACCGGTTATTAGTTCCCAATTATAATAAAGCAGATTTCACGAAGATCAGCAGGGTACTAAGCGAAGTTGATTGGGTTGACCTACTAAACGGTAATAACGCCGAAAACATGTGTAATTTATTCACAAATAAACTCCAATCGGTGGTTGATAAACATGTTCCCATGAAAAGGAAACGTCTAAATAACATAAACAAACCCAGTTGGATGACTAATGAGATTCAACAAATCATTGGCAGTAAGCGACGAGCGTATAAAGTTTACAAGCGTTCAAATGCGGACTGCGATTCTAGAGAATACAATGACGTAAAACGTCGTTGCAAAGGATTAATAAAGACTAAAAAGCGCGAGTATGAAGAAAAAATTGCAAAGGAATCCAAATCAAACCCAAAAAGGTTCTTTCAATACGTTCGAAGTAAGAAAAACGTCAAAACGCATATTCTGGGCCCTGAAACATAATGAATCCACATCTTGGTAAACTGACTTAATACGAGCATGGCCATTCGTACTAAACTGATAACTTTAATGCGGTATTTAATCTCAAACGAAGACCGAAGCTTCATTACCAGAAACCAGTACCATGGATGCGGGACTCAAAAGTGATAGATATGGGAAAATAGAGAGAGAATAACCATAGAACAGCGAAATATCAAGTACCTTTGTGCAGAACCGCGACCACAGCCAAAATCCGTGGGGGTGACTGAAAATCTCCGCCCGCGATCTACTTCGCGAATGTCCACAGCAACTTTCGCTCCCGTTAAAGAATTATGCTCAATAAAATCGCTAATATGGAGCAAATGTTCCTAAGTATGTGGAAACTTAGCTAACTGTGACCAGATATTTCAAGAAAGGGAATCTCTAGCCAGCAAGTAATTACGCCCAATTAGTCTAACAGTCTGTGATTGTTAAACACCTATTTGAGAAATATTGCGGATAAAATAGTGTCCTTTTCTTTCTCGCATGAAAATAACTCAATAACTAAACTCCCAGCATGGATTCGAAATACAAAAAAGGATCCTTCTTACAAGACTACTTGAATTTTTTTAATGTCATTTATCTCAACTGGGACACGCCTCAAAATTTCCCCTCGGATGTAATATACCATTGATTTTCCAGAAAGCCTTCGATACAGTTCCACATAAGCGACTGTTGACCAAAGCTAAGGGGCACACTGGGGGGGGGCTTAGTGGAATAGCAATTATGTTCATCGCGATTCGGGCGATTGGGGCTTTCAATCAGTGTAAACAACGGGTAGTAATAAATTGGTGAGGCAATTGATTGGTTAGATGTTACTATTGGGGTGCTCAGGGCTCGGCTCTTATGGGTCTACTCTTGTTTCCTGATATATATCCAACGATCTGGACTGCGGACTCTGTCATCTAAAATATCGAATTTGCAGATGACCAAATTAGGCTGTAAAGCATATACTAGAGAAATTGCGAACTCATACAAAGTGATCTCAACAAACTTAAGATTGGAAGTGACCAAATGGCTAATTAAAATATCATTCCGATAAATGTAAACGTAATGCATATAGGCACGATAACTCAAATATAACTATCACAAAATGCCAAAATAACATCGCTAACTGAAGTCACAGCACGGAAAAGGATTAGGGTGTCATCATCATTAATGATCTGAAACAGTCGCATTGACCTAGCTGGGTGCCAGTAAAAAGGCAAATATGATGTTGGGCTTTTATTAACGCAACTTTGAACATACCCCAAACTCGAAAAGTGATGACACAATTATCACGGTCCTTGGTTTAGGCCGCACTTGGAATATGCCGTTTCAATTCTGGTCGCCCTGTTTCGTAAAAAGATCAAAGCCAAATTGGAAATCAGTGCAAAGAAGAGCAACCAAACAAATTCCATCCGCTGCGTGAATCTCATCTTTGAAAGGGACTCGCGGGGGAAACTTAAATTTTTTTTTTCCCTTAAGGTCGTAGGGAATCCGTGGGGACCCTCCCTGATAGAAAAACCCCTTTACAACAGACTCCTAAAAGATTTGATTGTCATTAACTCAAGAGAACCTATTCCGAACTTTCAACTCAAGTGACCAACAAGAAATAATGGTTACAACTAAACCACGGAGCAACGTTGCATCACCGATCCTCCTAAAAATTATTTCCAGATGTGTTACAGCTCCGTTTGATCGATGGCCAACCAGGTACCAGCAAATGTTGTCGGAGCCGAGCGTCAATAACTCATTTAAAAACAGACTTGTTGACGCGCACTGTAAAGTAAATGGTATTGATAGTGCGATTTCGTTCTAGTCCCCCGTATCGATTAGTTTGTAGTGGTAGTGGTAAGTGGTAGTTGTAGTTATTATATAATTTCATACCCCTATCTTTTCTGCACTAACGAACACCTTCCATGTTCCTATTTTTTGAGGGACATGGTAAATATTTCCAACTGTTTTCTCTTACATGTGTTGATAGTTAGTAGTATGTAGTTTCAGCAGATACCCTCGTCATGGAACCAATACGGTCTCCTGGTGCTCCTCGTTTTTTTCCCTATGTAATCCTATGTATCCTCCTCCTCTTCCTCGCTCCTCTTCCTCGATCTTCTCCCTAAAACCCTCCTCCCTTCTCCTCCTCCTCCTCCTCCTCCTCCTCCTCCTCCTCCTCCTCCTCCTCCTCCTCCCTCCTCCTCCTCCTCCTGCCTCCGAACACAGGTGTAATGTTTCACTAATAACACTCCGATCGGGGTCTATAAACAATGTTCCCATGGTAAGAAAACGTTTGAATAATAACAGACCCAGTTGGAATGAATAATGAATCCACCAAATCATTGGCAGCAAGCGCCGAGCGTATAAAGTTTACAAACGATCAAATCAGACTGGCGATTCTAGAGAATAACAATGACGTTCAAACTGTCGCTGCAAACGAGACTAATTAAAGTCTCAAAAGCGTCTGCACGAGTAGGAAGAAAAAATTGCAAAGGAATCCAATCACGGACCCGAAAAAGGTTCTTTCAATAACGTTTCGAACCAAGTAAGAAAAAACGTACAAACAACACAATTCCTTGGACCACTGAAAGGTGCTAACTGAAAGAATCTCTTGGTAATATAATAGAGTATGGCGTTTCGTAAATCCTCAATGAATTCACTTTAACGCGGTATTTTATTTAAAGAAGAACGAAACTCCTTACCAGAACCAGTAAAACATGTATGCAGGACTCGAAAGGGTAGACCGTTAATGGAGAGATACAGTAACGAAAGATCAAGTATTTGCTAGAAACTTGACCAGCAAAATCCGTGGGGTGGAACGAAATCTCGCCACGCTACTTCGCGAATTCTCATAGTCAACTTTCGCTCCCCTTAAGACTTAGTTTTTCAATAAATCGCTAAGTGAAAAAGTAATGTTCCTAGTATTGGAAATTAGCTTATAATGTTTACAACCGATATTTCAAAAAGGGAGTAAAGCCTCGCAAGTAATTACTCGCCAATTAATCAACGGCCGTGATTGACTTTAAATCTATTTGAGAAAACTAATGCGGGTTAAAATAGCCTGTCTTTTTTCTCGTAGAAAATAACTCATATACTAAACTCCCAGCACTGGATTTCGAAATACGCTATAGATATACCTGCTAAACACACACCCTACCTCACCTCCCCAATGGATTTTTTTCTAAATGTCAATTTTATTCTAACTTGACGCTACAATATTTCCCATCGGATACGTATTATACCAATTCTGACTTTCAGAACACATAGTCCCTTCCATTACCATCTTTTCCCACATAACGCCGCTGTAGACCAAGCTACACGCGCCACACTTGCGCATAGTGAAGCAGCAATTTGTTCATGGAGTCTCGGCGGGTCTCCGGCTCTCTTCAACATAGTTAAACATACCCGCGGCCTCACATTCATCAAATGTGGTGAGGCATCTGATTGGCTCTCGACATCGTCCACTAGTCGGCGCTGCCTCAGGCATCGGTATTGGTGGTCCCTATCTCCCTTTATCTTCCGTGCATATATTCAACGTCTGGACTGCGGACTTCGTAATCTAGAATACCTCCCCACATTCTCTGGCAGAATGACACCAGAAAATTAATGGACGGATAAAAAAGCAAATTACAAATAAAAACTAGAGATACTGCGACTAATCATCAAAGTGATCTCGACAAACCTATAAGACGTGGAGTGATAATGGCTATTAATACATTCAATCTTTCCGATAAATGTAAAGTAATGCATATAGGCTAACCGCATAAGCCTCAACTACTAACTATCAAATGCAAAATAATCGCGTTAACTGCAAAGTCACGCAGGATAAAAGGATTTATAGGTGTCATCCCATCACGTAATGATCTGAAAACCAGTTCGCATCTTGCCTAGCTGCCACACAACCAAGGCCAAATATCGACTCGTCGGTGGCCTTTATTACAACGTAACTTTGAACATAAAACCCGAAAGCTAACTTGACACCACCATTAATACACGTTCCCTTGGTTAGGCCGCACTTTGAATATGCCGTTCAATTCTGGTCCGCCCTGTTTACGTAAAGATCAAGCCAATGGAATCAGCTGCAAAGAAGATGCAACCAAACCAAACAAATTCCACTGCTCTGCGAATTTCATCTATGACAAGAGACTTGCGGAAACTTAATATGTTTTCCTCTAAAGGATCGTAGAATCCGTGGTGAACTTGATACAAACATTAAGATCCTAAAAGGTTATTGATATCATTAATCCAAGAGAACCTAATTCGAGCTTCAACACTCTCAAGTGACAACAGAAATATGGTTTTTAAACTAAATCGGTCAACGTTTGCTCATCACCGATCTCCGTACAAAATTATTTCAATGTTAGAGTCATTGATTCGATGACTAAGTTACCAGCAAATTGTTGTCGGAGCCACCACAATACCTCACATTCAAAAACATACTGTGACGCCGCACTGTAAAGTAACTGGGCTATTTGATGTCGCGCGAATTCGTATCTAGTACCCGCCGTATCGACCCCTTAGTTGTAGTGTGCTTAGTGGTAGTTGTAAGTTAGTATTTTCATATCCTATCATTCTGGCAGCTAATGGAACTTCATGTTCCCATCGTCTTTAGGACATGGTATCATTTTTCCAACTGTTTGCTTACAAGTAGTTTGACTAGTTTAGTAGTATGTAGTTCAGCAGATACCCTCGCTATGGACCAATAGGTCTCCTGGTGTCTGTTACTCCTATGTAATCCTATGTAAATCCTCCTCCTCCTCCTCCTCCTCCTCTTCCTCTTCCTCTTCCTTTTCCTCCTTCTCACACTCTACTCCACTATCGCACTTTACCCTTCCATATTTTTTTCCGGGTTTCCTCTTATTCTCAGACATTAGATATCAACAATAATTATTATTGGCAATGAGTCCTGCTTAACCCTGTGAGACCCATAACATAATTTCCATTGTAATTTGACTACCATTAGACGATTTTTAGTGACTAAGCAATGATTTATAGCTATGGCCTGTATAGTTTCCATGTCCACTAGGTAATTTGGTATATTAAGTGACTTTTCGTAGTTTTATGGCTAATAACAGACAATTTTTTATATAGCAAATGAAAGAGCTGGGCGTGAAGGGGTTATGTCTTTCTTACGGGTAATTGGGGCGTCGTTTATCCCCTTAAATCAGGTCTATTAATTATCCACGTTTAGTTTAGTTCCTCTCAGAAATTTGTATCCTTGAAAGTGTTGTAAGAAATCCTGGCCTTGTATTAAGAACATAAGAAAATAAGGAATCTACAAGAGGCCGTGAGACCTACACGTGGTAGTTCCCGTTACTTAACACTACCTACATCCACTTTTCATCCCCATCCATGAAATTGTCCAGCCTCCTTTTAAAACTCCATATTGGTATTTTACTTCCTCCATCCACTTGTTGAGCCTGACTTTTGACCTTGAGCCTCAGCAGCTTTTCCCGCCTTTTTTTTTTTTAGCAAACTTCTAACCAAATGCCACCAAAAAATGCAACACTCCTTAGCAAATGGCGCCAAAAAATGCAACACTCCTAAGCAAATGGCGCCAAAAAATGCAACACTTCTAAGCAAATGGCGCCAAAAAATGCAACACTTCTAACCAAATGCCGCCACAAAAACCCAACTTCTAACCAAATGCCAACAAAAAACGCCAGTCCTCTCTCCAAATGCTACCAAAAAACGCCAAATTCTCACCAAAAGTTACCAAAAAACGCCAACTTCTAACCAAATGCCACCAAAAAATCCTCTTCCTGTAGTCCTCTTCCACCTACGACCTATTTTCACCCCACTCACCACACCTGACGACCTCCCGCCCGCCTTGCCCGCCTTCCCGCCCGCCTTCCCGCCCATCCAGGTAATGAGAACCGTCGTCCTGGGAGCCATGCGTCGTGGAGGCGACAGTGACTCCGAGGGACTCCTGGCGCCGATTGAATTCTTTTACTTCTAGTCTGTTTACTTTTTTCCTTAGTTTTTTTTTCTTCTGAATTCGTTTATTTGTACAGGTGTTTGTTCTTCGGTTTTTTCTGAATTCTTTAATG
>JACEEZ010015376.1:315000-355000 GCA_016584305.1 Chionoecetes opilio
AAGAGTATTTTCAGTGAATTCATTTTAGCGATATATTACTTTTTACTACATGAAATACATTATATAGGGACTTATTTGTTTTGCTCTTTCTATTCACTGATCACTGCAATGGTACTGATTAGTCATTATTGTCATTATACTTTAGTCCGAATTATGTTTACTATTGTGTGTAGCTTCTTTGTGTTGTCTCCATGCGAGCTAAAAGTCATGCTCCCTCTGATATGTATTGTATCTATATTATATTAGTCTGACGCCGTATGGTGTAATAAATTGGTTACAGTTAAACAAATGGTACTGATGTTAACCGCTCGTACATACAATGCAAGATTCAGAGCCGACCAACCATCAAAAGTAGCCTAATTTGCTACAGCATAGGCGATATCTGGCCACGGCGGCTTCAACGACCGGTTAACAGCACTACCATTACCGTTAATGCCTAAGTGAACACTGTAATAAGTAGACCAGACACGGCATACACCCACACGTACCCTGCAAGCTTGGAACACGATAACAATACAATGACAACACGACGACAACACGACGACAACACGACGACAACACGACGACAACACGACGATAACACGACGACAACACGACGACAACACGATGACAACACGACGACAACACGATGACAACACGATGACAACACGACGACAACACGATGACAACACGACGACAACACGATGACAACACGATGACAACACGATGACAACACGATGACAACACGATGACAACACGACGACAACACGACGACAACACGACGACAACACGACGACAACACGATGACAACACCATGACAACACCATGACAACACGATGACAACACGACAACACGACGACAACACGATGACAACACGATGACAACACGATGACAACACGACGACAACACGATGACAGCACGATGACAACACGATGACAACACGATGACAACACGACGACAACACGATGACAACACACGACAACACGATGACAACGACGACAACACGACGACAACACGACGACAACACGATGACAACACGACGACAACACGATGACAACACGAGCCCACGACACACGATGACAACACGAGACAACACGATGACAACACGACGACAACACGATGACAACACGATGGACAACACGAGACAACACGATGACAACACGATGACAACACGACGACAACACGATGACAACACGATGACAACACGATGACAAACACACGATCAACACGATGACAACACGACGACAACACGATGACAACACGATGACAACACGATGACAACACGATGACAACACGATGACAACACGACGACAACACGACGACAACACGATGACAACACGACGACAACACGACGACAACACGATGTCAACACGATGACAACACGACGACAACACGACGACAACACGACGACAACACGACGATAACACGACGATAACACGACGATAACACGATGACAACACGATGACAACACGACGACAACACGATGACAACACGATGACAACACGACGACAACACGATGACAACACGATGACAACACGATGACAACACGATGACAACACGATGACAACACGATGACAACACGACGACAACACGACGACAACACGATGACAACACGATGACAACACGATGACAACACGACGACAACACGATGACAACACGACGACAACACGATGACAACACGATGACAACACGACGACAACACGATGACAACACGATGACAACACGATGACAACACGACGACAACACGATGACAACACGATGACAACACGATGACAACACGACGACAACACGATGACAACACGATGACAACACGACGACAACACGACGACAACACGATGACAACACGACGACAACACGATGACAACACGACGACAACACGACGACAACACGATGACAACACGACGACAACACGACGACAACACGATGACAACACGCCACGTACACGTAAGCCGTACATACGCAAGCTTAACAATAGTACACATAGGAGAGAGAGCAATATACTACACCCTCCCGCACCTTCACACTCCCTCGCTAATAGTAGGCCTACCTGAAAATACATAAGATATGCTCTGGTTTTTTTAACGAGGTGAAAAATCCTGCCCCCTTGCTGCTTACTGACTGATATTTGATGCCGGGAGAAGGGAATACTACGCTTATTCTAAATTTCAGTTGTATTTTATCATAGCTAACCATATTATCAGGTAACCATAGGCATACATTTAAGCATGAGGCCTTAAGATGGAATGGAATTTTTGCCTCGTTCCAAAAAATAGAATATGGCATATATAATTTAGCTTTACCGAACTCAATCCTTCCTTCATCCCACGCCGCTGCCATCCCCCACACACTCAGAAATGAGGGATATATTAAGGGTAGAATTGTTACATCGCACCATCACTACCCTTTTTAAACCCTATGTCCAGGCTGGAGGGTAGATGCTGCCAATTATACCCTTCATCTACCCTTTATCTACCCTTTTTAGACGTGAGGGATGAGAAAGGATATATTTGGGGTTGGAAAAGGGTATATTTGGGGTTGGAAAAGGGTATATTTGTAAGGGTAGAAAAAGGGTAGCAGTATTTCATCACTACAAACACCCTTTTTCTACCCTTTTCCTGCCCTTCTTTTCTAAGAGTCCACACAATAAGTCACATGAGAGAAGAATTTCACCCCAGGATCAGAACTTTTCCCACTAAAACGTCACCCACTAAACGGACGGGAATGTATGTTCGATAAATAATCGTTGAGGTGACCCTTTTTATCTTCCCTTACTTTAATTAATTTTGACCCTTTACTGCCCTTTTTATTAACCCTTACTTTTACCTACCCTTACTTCACTTACCCTTTACCCTTTATTTGCTTTCTTACCTACCCTTACTTTACTTTCCATTGAGCCTTGACCTTTATACTGTTTTTTTACTAACCCTTACTTTTATCTACCCTTACTTTACTTACTCTTCTCTTTTATTGTTTTTTTACCTACCCTTACTTTTACCAGCCCTTACTTTTACCAGCCCTTACTTTTACCAGCCCTTACTTTTACCAACTCTTACTTTTACCAACCCTTACTTTTACGAACTCTTACTTTTACCAGCCCTTACTTTTACCTGCCCTTACTTTTACCAACTCTTACTTTTACCAGCCCTTACTTTTACCTGCCCTTACTTTTACCTACCCTTACTTTTACCTGCCCTTACTTTTACCTACCCTTACTTTTACCAACTCTTACTTTTACCAACCCTTACTTTTGCCAACCCTTACTTTTAGCAACCCCTACTTTTACCTACCCTACTTTTAGCAACCCTTACTTTTACCTACCCTTACTTTTATCTATCCTTACTTTTACCAACTCTTACTTTTACCAACCCTTACTTTTACCTACCCTTACTTTTACCTACCCTTACTTTTACCTACCCTTACTTTTACCAACCCTTACTTTTACCTACCCTTACTTTTACCAACCCTTACTTTTACCAACCCTTACTTTTACCTACCCTTACTTTTACCAACTCTTACTTTTACCTACCCTTACTTTTACACCCTTACTTTTACCAGCCCTTACTTTTACCAACTCTTACTTTTACCAACCCTTACTTTTACCTACCCTTACTTTTACCTACCCTTACTTTTACCAGCCCTTACTTTTACCTACCCTTACTTTTACCAACCCTTACTTTTACCTACCCTTACTTTTACCTACCCTTACTTTTACCTACCCTTACTTTTACCTACCCTTACTTTTACCTACCCTTACTTTTACCAACCCTTACTTTTACCAACCCTTACTTTTACCAACCCTTACTTTTACCTACCCTTACTTTACCTACTCTTACTTTTACCAGCCCTTACTTTTACCTGCCCTTACTTTTACCTACCCTTACTTTTACCTGCCCTTACTTTTACCTACCCTTACTTTTACCAACCCTTACTTTTACCAACCCTTACTTTTACCTACCCTTACTTTTACCTGCCCTTACTTTTACCTACCCTTACTTTTACCAATCCTTACTTTTACCTACCCTTACTTTTACCAACCCTTACTTTTACCAACCCTTACTTTTACCTACCCTTACTTTTACCTACCCTTACTTTTACCTACCCTTACTTTTACCAACCCTTACTTTTACCTACCCTTCCTTTACTTACCCTTTACCCTCAACCCTTTTTACTGCTGTTTTACCAACCCTTGCTGTACTTACCAATGACTGTTTACCCTTTTTATTTGCTTTTTTACCTACCCTTACTTTACCTACCATTAATTAACCCTTAACCCTTTAACTATTTTTTTTACCTTTTTACCCTCGGTGACAATTTAATTCCTCTTTGGGCATTGTGTGACAAATGTCCGAAAGAAGAATTAATGAAGCGAACACGTGGATCGGTGCAGTTCTTGGAAATATTGTAGAAATCCCAGTCTTTAGGGAATGGAACAGGCTCTTGGGGAATGTCGTGGCGTGTACCGCAATAACCTCGTCAAAAAAAGGTCAGTCGTCGGGTTTGTCTGTGATAACCTCAAATAACCTTAAAAAAAAAATATATATATACCTAGAATAACCTAAAATAATTCTAAAACCAGTAAGACGCCTTAATCGGCAAAGGACGAGCAAGCCCGTAGAAACCCGCTGCACGTGCGCACGTGCGGCGTCACCCGGAGTTTGACCTGTGTGACATTGCTAGGTGTGTGGTCTCAAACCACACACCAAATTTCAACTTAGTCGGTACAGCCGTTTCTCAGCTGTAGCAAGATAACGTTGTCTGACACCCCTCACGCGGCACGCGCCACGCGCCATGCTGACCCCTTACGTGAGACAAAACATGTCAAGCACAAATAGGGATTGAATGGGGCTATCAGATGGCGAAGACCGCTTGTCAATCGGAAGCGGGATTCCAAAGATATAAGCTCCTGAAAAGCGTGATGGTCGGTCGGTCGGGTCGGGTCGGCCGCTTATATGTGAGAAAAATCCCGTATCCAGTGAGGACTCGCGAGCGCTTCGCGCTCGCTCGTAATAACCCTAAAAACCTAAAATAACCCTGAAAACCTAAAATAACACTAAAAACCTAAACTAAACCTAAAATAACCGAAAACAAACCTAAGATAACCAAACCTACCTAAAATACCCTAAAATAAACCTAAAATAACCAAAAATAAACCTCAAATAACCGAAAATAACCTCAAGTAACCTAAAAATAAATAAAATAACCCAGAGATAGGCAAAATATGTGAAGTATATAAAAAAAAAAATTTCACAAAACTTTTTTTGCAAAAAAAAACTAAATTATGATTTCTGATAGAGATATGCCTAAAATGGCCTAAATAACAACATTTTTATCCAATCTCTGCAAGTTCTGCAAGGATTCGCAATCCAAGCGTCTTACAGAAGAAAATCTGAACAAAATCATGGTTACAAATTGCTATTACAACCGTTCAGCAGTCTGAGCTATATATATTTTATAGTACAATGCTTTGCATACAGGTCTGTAGCCAGAATTTCATTTCGGGGAGAATCGTTAGCTAATTCAAAAAGTTAATCATATGTTCCTTTCCGTTTTTTCATTTTTTTAGCTATATGTACTTAATTTCAGTTTATGGCTTGCTGGTCATTCAATATTATATAAGGCTAGTGTTTTGAAACGTCAATATATTTCAGGGGGAATCCACCCCTGTCCCCCCTGGGTCCAGGATTGGTCGTGTATCATTTCTGGGGGGGTTTTCCTGCATTTTTCACGGAAATAAAACACTGATTAAAACCACATCTTTTAGTTTTTCTATCACATATTTTGGTGAAAATACATAACATAAAAATAACATAAAATGGCCTAAATAACAACATTTTTATCCGATCTCTAGTCATGACAAACTATATAGGTCGCTTTTAGCTTCTGATAGCCAGGCTTGAGAGTACGCTACAGGTTGCATACACGTCTGCTACACGAACTGAACCTGAACACACACACAGTGACTCTCTCTCTCTCTCTCTCTCTCTCTCTCTCTCTCTCTCTCTCTCTCTCTCTCTCTCTCTCTCTTCTCTCTCTCTCTCTCTCTCTCTTCTCTTCTCTCTCTCTCTCTCCCTCTCTCTCTCTCTCTCTCTTTTATTCTTTTTTTATTTAAACATACATATACATGAAGCCCAAAGGTGTACTGTCGTATGCTACCTATCTTAAGGGCAAGTAAATATAGCTATATACACATAAATACAAAGACATAAAAAACTAACACTATATAGTACATATAAGCATCACTAAAGTGTTTAATTGTTGAGGCACTGTTGTAGTCACTAGTGTCACAGTATCACTAGCGTCAGCGGGGTGGGCTTCGACAGTCTCCACCGATTGGCCGCCAACTTTACACTTTGTGTGTTCCTCTCCTGGATGTGAGGGACAACGGCCGTGAAAATGTTCCACATCCTGGAGACGCGGCCCACAAATGTGCGTTGGTGCTGGCTGGCACGGGAACGCGGCACCTCCACTGCACCAGCACTGGTAAGCACCGTCTCGTGCTTCGCGTGGCGATTAATAGGGATAGGTAATTTGAGCGGTAATATAGGGAGAACACTTTTACACCCGGATTTGTGAACTGGAGTTACTTTGGCTCTTTTAAGCTTATTTGGGAATATTCCTGGTCGAAATGACAGATTTATGATATGTGCTAATGGGCTGGCAATACATGTGGCTGTATGTGTTATTACCTTTGCACTAATAGCATCATAACCGGGGGCATTGGGCTTTAGTGCTTTAAGATAATGTTCTATTTCTTCATGAGTTACTGGTGATCAATATAGTGAATAATGAGGAGAGTTACACCTAATTGTCACCTTATCACACTTAATCACCCTGTCAGTCTTAATCACCTTGTCACCCTCTGCTCAGGTCGTCACAGGCCATCATTGCCCCTCTCTAGACCCGACTATGGCAGGTTTCCTGTCTTGTATCTTCCTTTGTGTTTTCCTTCTACTGCACTTTCTATATGGGGAAAGAGGGGGAAAAGTCAAAATGACGACATATTGATAAAAGAGAAAAATAAAAATATATATTCAAGGGAAAAAGACATTTCCAGGGGCATATATCCCTTTGCTGTTTATCATTCCCCCAATCTCCCTGACCCCCTAGATGTTCCTATGTCCCAAAATGATGATTTTGATAATGAGGAATCGTTTTAGTAATTAAGATTATAATGTTTTGGATAGTCGAAAAATTTTTCTATCCAGTTTTTGTTTTTTTTTTTTTTAAGGGAAATTTCTACATAAAAAATACTGCAATGCGAACTTCGGGGTCACCAAATATACTTTTCACCGCGTGTTACTGTTCCTCTTAGCAGGGGTTGGCGTAGTTCTTGGACAAACCCAAGATTCGCACCACTGAGTGCCCGGGGATTGCTTCAAAACTCAAAATATCCTCATTTCAGAATGCGCCCCCTCGTGTAGACTATTACAGGGCTCGTGCGGGGAGGCTCTGATTAAAATTAGTTTGACAGATTTTTGGGTTTGTAAATAAATTAAATTTTGTTGATGGGGTTTTTTTTTTATGTAGAGTTGATCTTGTCGGGTTTAACACATGTGCATTTTTTTTTCCAAGACTTTTACTGATTTTTTCGGATCATCAAATGTGGTTTAATATAAAGATGTCCAAATTGAGTAAGTTGGGTTTTCAAGCGTCGGAGATACCTTTTCGTTGTTGTGTTTTTGTGTGTGTTGTGGTGGTGGTGTGTTTGTGTGTGTGTGTGTGTGTGTTGTGCAGCGGCGTTGTGTGTATGTGTTGTGGTTGGTTGTGTGGTTTTGATCGTCGTGTGTGTGAGGTTTTTCCCCTTCTCCTTTGGAAACCCCGGTTGGGCCCTGTGTAGGGAACCCAAACATTATTCAGTTTTCACCTTGGGGGGGCCACCCCCCCTTTTTTTCTGTGTAAAAAGGTTTTTTGGGCAGATTTAATTTTAAAATCAAATGGAAAAAAAAACTAAAGCATTCTTCTCAAGGGCCGGGACTGTTTACCCGGTGGGGGTGGGCTCCCGCCCCCTCGGGGCCCCGGGGAGGCCTTGCCGCCCGGGGGCCGAGGCCCCCGGGGTGGGGGAACCCCCCGCCAACCCGGGAGGCACAGCCCTGGCTCATTGGGGTCCTCGTCCCCGCCCCCCCCCCAGAGCCCGGGGGGGTGCGGCGCTGGTCAGCGGGTGGTGGAATCCCGAAAACCCCAGGGCAAAGCAGTTTTGGCGATTGGGAGCCCCAAAATCGCCACAGAGCCCGGAGTTCACAAAAAGGGCACCCAAGGACGTTTTTTTTTGGGGGGGGGATTTAAAACCAAAAAAACGGGGGCCGGGGAAGGGGGAAAAAAAACTCCCCCCCAAGGGGTGGAAAAAAAAAAGGGACAAAAAAAAATTTTTTAAAAAAAAAAAAGGGGGTCCCCGGCGAGTGGCACCGCGGGGCCCCCAACACTCGGAAAAAATGCCAAAAAAGAAGTAAAAACGGAGAAAGTCTGAAAGGAAAGGGCCCTTTGGAAAATGCAAGAAAGAAGGCACTAGGGGGTGGAGGGAAGCGGGCACTGCTCAGAAGCGTGTCAAGGCTCGGCGTAAAGCGCCTCAAGGGGCGATGAGGGCGGCAGCGTGGAGGGAAGAATCGGGGAAGGGGTTTCTGGCCGGCACCGGGCAACGGCGGGCCCTCATCGGGCCGCGGGGGGCACTTCCAAAAAATGGAAAGGGCTTCCCCAACGTGGCGGACGGTGCCCCTGCCGCAGGATCGCACCCCCAGCCGTCACCTGGAGGGCCCAAAAAAGGTGGCCGCCGCCGTCAAGGACATCCCGGCGCCTGGGGTTATCGAGGCCAGTTGCGTGAGGGAGCCCGGGGGCGCAAGAGGGAAAGAGCAAAAGTGGTTTGGGGATGTGGCACCAAAAAAAAAACGCGGCGCCACCTGGTGGGTCCGGGGGCGGGAGCTATCAGGCTGGGTCAGAAATCCCCAGCGTGAGGGTATCGGTCCCCCCGCCACCAACACTCCTCCGTAGCGTGAGAGTCGTGGGCCCCCCCCACCGAGGTGGCCGCCGTCGAGGCCCTACCGAAGGCCCGCTTGCAAGCGGTGGGCGGCGGCACATTTTCTTGAGGGAAGGGGAAAAAACGCAGCGCCATATCGAAAGGCGGCGGCCAAGAGGAAGTGGTTGCCTCTTATGACCTTAATTTGATAAATCTTCTTTGACGCCCCAGGATATTTATCCCCATCTTTCTTCGTGTTCTTTCATTTTTTGTATCCTCAACTTTTCTTTTTATTTTGTCACTAAAAGTTCTGTAATCAATGATTATTAATTTGAAAAATTGCTTTTTTTTTCGTATCATTTTATGTCAAGTATAACCCCTTCCCAAAATTTAAATAGATTTTTTTCCTTTGGGGCGTGTTTTTAACATCTCGGGTTTCCCGGGAGAAATTTTTTTGCCGGTATCCGGGATTTCCCGGGTCCGGTTGTCATGAATTTAAAAGAAAAATATGCACGATCATTTTTGCCTTGAAAGAGAGTAAAAGTTTTTATAGCAACAAGAAAGGGGTTTTGTGTCGTGTGCAGTGTGCCCTGTGTCCCTACCTACACGGGGGGAATGGCCAATATGTATTATCTATGCTGTTCTTTCATATTTCCTCAATAATTTTTCACAAGTTTACAAAAAATGCCTATCACCCCACAGTTCATATCAGCAAAACCTTTTAAAAGATTGGAGTAAAAAAATTGTAATGCGACACACAATGCACAATAGACAGATAGATAGGTGGCAGGGATAATATCATTTTTATTAAGAATGAAATTGTACGAGGTACACAAAGCACACTCTATAGGTACACACCTCTCGTGGAAGGCTATGACCAGAGATAGGGAAAATATATGAAGACATAAAAATATTTTTACAAGAACAGTGTTTTTTGCAAAAAAATCCCAAAAATTTTATTTCTGCTAAGATTGTCTAAAAAAGGCCTAAATAACACATTTTTATCCAAACTCTACAATTTTTTGCAAAAAGGATTCTCAATCCAAGGGTCCCACAGAAAAATTAAAAAAAATCATGGGTTTCAAATTTCTTTTTTCATCGTTCAGCAGTCGACTATATATATTTATAGTAAATGTTTTTTCTACGGTCTGTTGCCAAATTTTTATTTCGGGGGGGTCGTTTTGCTAATTCAAAAAATTAATCTATGTTCCTTTCCGTTTTTTCTTTTTTTTGCTATATGTATTAAATTTCGTTTTGGCTTGCTGACATTCAATTTTTAAGGCTAGTTTTTGAAACGTCAATAGATTTTTGGGGGAATCCCCACCCCTGCCCCCCTGGGTCCAGGTGGTTGTGTATTTTCTGGGGGGTTTTTTCCGCATTTTTCACGGAAATAAAACACTGATTAAAACCACAATTTTTTGTTTTTCTATCACGATTTTTGGTGAAATACAAAAATAAAAAAAAGCCTAAAATGGCCTAAATAACAATTTTTTTATCCAATCTCAAAAAATAACCCCCACCCCACCCACCCACCCACCCACCCAGCACCCACCCACCCACCCACCCACCCACCCACCCACCCACCCACCCCAGAAAAGGTTTTGTTGGTGTTGTGTGGGTCGGTGCCTCAACAGCCCTGATCTAATACAGGGTGTCGGGTGTTTTATTCATGGTTTGTATTTTGTCATGTTTTCCAATTTTTTTCCTTGTCACGCAATAACTTGGTCAAAAGAGGTTTTGTTTCTTGGTGTTTGTGTTTGAACAGCTCGCGAGGATGGGAGGTTCGGAAAAAAGTTTAGAAATTAGAAGAAATGATCTAAATCACAACCATGATATCGGTTGTTCTTGTTATGCTTTGTATTATCAAGTTTATCGTCAAAAATAAGGTTTTGTTTGTTTTTGATTGTCTGAGGCACTGGTGATCAGCCCGCGAGGAAGAGAGCTTCGGGATAGGTTAAGAAATTAGAAGAAATTATTTTAATCCCATACATGATTAAGGAAGAAAGGTTCGGGAAAAAGTTTAGAAATTTGAAGAAATTATATAAATCACAATCATGATGTCGATTGTTCTAGTTATGTTTTGTTTGTGTTGGTAAGTTTTCCTTTATTTTTTTTCCTCGTCCACCCAGAAATTTCGAGGATATTAAGAAATTAGAAAAAAATATCTAAATCTAATACATGTTGTCGGGTGTTCTAGTTTGTACACTCTTAGAAAAGAAGGGCAGGAAAAGGGTAGAAAAAGGGTGTTTGTAGTGATGAAATACTGCTACCCTTTTTCTACCCTTACAAATATACCCTTTTCCAACCCCAAATATACCCTTTTCCAACCCCAAATATACCCTTTCTCATCCCTCACGTCTAAAAAGGGTAGATAAAGGGTAGATGAAGGGTATAATTGGCAGCATCTACCCTCCAGCCTGGACATAGGGTTTAAAAAGGGTAGTGATGGTGCGATGTAACAATTCTACCCTTAATACACCCCCCATTTCTGAGTTTGTATTGTTAACCCCTTGAGACCCAGAACGTAATTTCAATTATAATTTGGGTACCATTAGACGTTTTTTTAGTGAATTTAAGCAATACTTTATAGATATGTCCTGTTTAGTATCCATTTCGACTAACTAATTTGGTATATTCAGTTACTTTTCGTAGTTTTATGGCTCGACAACAGACGATTTTTTATAGCAAAGGAAAGATCTGGGCTTGAAGGGGTTAAACTTTTCCTCTTTTTTTTTGTACTTACCCACGCATAATTTTGGTTTATCATTCCCTAAATTAAAAGGTTGACTTTCCCTCTGCTTTATTACGAGGTTCTGTATATCACATTCGACGGCATTTTCTGTTTGTGTACTAATTTCATATTTTCAGTGGGTATTTTTTAATGAAATAGAGTGGGGGGTTTTATGTGTGTGTGTGTGTGTGTGTTGTGTGTGTGTGTGTGTGTGTGTGTGTGTGTTGTGTGTGTGTGTGTGTGTGTGTGTGTGTTGTGTGTGTGTGTGGTGTGTGTGTGTGTATTGTGTGTGTGTTGTGTGTGTTGTGTTGTGTTGTGTGTGTGTGGTGTGTGTGTGTGCTGTGGTGTGTGGTGTGGTATGTGTGTGTGTGTGTGTGTGTGTGTGTGTGTGTGTGTGTGTGTGTGTGTGTGTGTGTGTGTGTGAGTGTGTGTGTGTGGGCGCCTCATATGCCTCCCATTTACAATTTGGATTATGTGGGTGTCTAATTTTTTAGTACACAATTATGTAAATTGCATTTTTCCCTCTGCCACTATTACCACCTCCACCCCGACCACCCCACCACCACCACCCCGACCACCCCGACCACCACCACCACCACCACCCACCCACCACCTCCACCACCCACCACCACCACCACCACCCACACCACCACCACCACCACCACACCACCACACCACCACCACACCACACCACCACCACCACCACCACCACCACCACCATACCACCACCACCACCACCACCACCACCACCACACCACCACCACCACCACCACCACCACCACCACTACCACCACACCACCACCACCACCACCACCACCACCACCACCACCACCACCACCACCACCACCACCACCACCACCACTACCACCAACCACCACCACCACCACCACACCACCACCACCACCACCACCACCACCACCACCACCACCACCACCACACCACCACCACCACCACCAACCACCACCACACCACCACCACCACCACCACCACCACCACCACCACCACCACCACCACCACCACACCACCACACACCACCACCACCACCACCACCACACCACCACCACCACCACCACCACCACCACCACCACCACCACCACCACCACCCACCACAACCACCACCACCACCACCCACCACACCACACCACCACCACCACCATACCCACCACCACCACACCACACCACCACACCACTCACCACACCACGACCACCACCACCACACACCACACCACACGACTACCACCTCTCACCACACATTTAACCCGACGAACCCCTTTCTCTCAAATTTTATCTCTCTTTCTCTCTCTTTTCTCTCGTAACCATCGTCATTTCACCTAAGGACAAAGGTTGATATTCACCCTCAGGACCAAGGTTGTTTTGGCCGTAGTGAAATCTGTCATCTCTTTCTTTTCCTTTCTTCATCTCTCCTCTCTTTCCTCTTTCCTCTCTTCTCCTTCTTTCCTCTTCTCTTCTTCTTCTTTCCTCTCTTCTTTCTTCTTTCCCTTCTCTCCTCCTCTTCCTCCTTTCATACTTTCGTCTTAAGGACAAGTGGACATAT
This sequence comes from Chionoecetes opilio, assembly GCA_016584305.1. Taxonomy (NCBI): domain Eukaryota; kingdom Metazoa; phylum Arthropoda; class Malacostraca; order Decapoda; family Majidae; genus Chionoecetes; species Chionoecetes opilio. The sequence continues at coordinate 328,213 of JACEEZ010015376.1, forward strand.
CGATCCACTGACCTTAGAGAGAGAGAGAGAGGGAGAAGGAGAGCGAGGGGAAAGGAGGAGAGAGAGAGGAGAGAGAGGAGGAGAGCGAGCGAGCGAGGGGAGAGAGAAGAGGAGAGAGAGAAAGAGAGGGGAGAAGAGAGAGAGAGAGAGAGAGAGAGAGAAGTAATCAGATTGTTCTCAAGTACTAAAAGAAACCGTCTGCTCCAAACACTAAGCAAGAAAAAGATCCACTTCAGGACTTTGTTTTTACTCTACCAACAAATCTAGTTAAGTGAGATAAAAATACACAGTAGAGTAGACACGTTATTTCGTATCACTATAGCGAAGAAAATCATTATGCGAAATCAGATCCATAACAACTTACACGTCAGCAACTTTAGTCACGATTTTCTTGCACGAAACTATTGAAGTATTGGTGAGATTTGCCGGGCGAGAAAACAGAGTGATTAAATAAATAAACCCCGATTTTTTTTAAGGACAAATGGCTTACAGTGGACTAGTTTTAGTAAGTTTATCTAAGTTTCTATTTTTTCACCTTCCTACGACTTATATTTCTTCAAGAGAGGAGTGACAAGACACCTCCCGAACAAAATTGGCCCACCCTCCTATACCGTACTGTCTTCTATATAGGGACCGGCCACTAAGGGTTTTATTTGTTGTTTCTTTGTTTTGCCCTTGGCGAGTCCTTTGTAATGTAAAGAAAAGAAAAAAAAGTAATTTGTTATTCCTGAAAATTATCACAGGAGTTATTATTGTCATTCGTCTCTGCAGCTTAGGTCGAGATTCTCCTGATAGCAAGATTGTACGATCAATATTTTATTTATTTATAGGAGAAGTGGGAAATTATCTTACACATTACAACTTGCTAATGAGACCACAGCACGTCCATGATTCGCTGTACCTCTTTTCTCCCAACTAAATAGAGGATATCAAATCACTTGGTCTTGATACAAATCTATACGAAGAGACGTAAACCTTGAGAAGACCACTTGAAAGTTGTCAATCTCTTAGTGACGAGAGATGAATCAGTGGAAAGTTACTGGAAAAATAGTTAGATAGATAGATAAATTATATAGATAGTTAGTTACGAGAATTGAATCAGTGGAGACTGGACACAGATCTTCACTAAGTCATACATTGATCACTCGACCTTCCATCACACACGACCTTCCATCACACTCGACCTTCCATCACACACGACCTTCCAACACTCGACCTTCCATCACACACGACCTTCCATCACACTCGACCTTCCATCACACTCGACCATACATCACACTCGACCTTCCATCACACTCGACCTTCCATCACACACGACCTTCCATCACACTCGACCTTCCATCACACTCGACCTTCCATCACACTCGACCTTCCATCACACTCGACCTTACATCACATTCGACCTTCCATCACACTCGACCTTCCATCACACACGACCTTACATCACACTCGACCTTCCATCACACTCGACCTTCCATCACACTCGCCCTTCCATCACACTCGACCTTCCATCACACACGACCTTCCAACACTCGACCTTCCATCACACACGACTTCCATCACACTCGACCTTCCATACACTCGACTTCCATCACACACGACCTTCCATCACACTCGACCTTCCATCACTCGACCTTCCATCACACTCGACCTTCCATCACACCGACCTTCCATCAACTCGACCTTCCATCACACTCGACCTTCCATCACACTCGACCTTCCATCACACTCGACCTTCCATTACCCTCGACCTTCCATCACACTCGCCCTTCCATCACACTCGACCTTCCATCACACACGACCTTCCATCACACTCGACCTTCCATTACACTCGACCTTCCATCACACCGACCTTCCATCACTCGACCTTCCATCACACACGACCTTCCATCACACTCGACCTTCCATCCACTCGACCTTCCATCACACTCGACCTTCCATCACACTCGACCTTCCATCACACTCGACCTTCCATCACACCTACGACCTTCCATCACACTCGACCTTCCATACACCTCGACCTTCCATCACACTCGACCTTCCATCACACTCGACCTTCCATCACACTCGACCTTCCATCACACTCGACCTTCCATCACACATCGACCTTCCATACACTCGACCTTCCATCACACTCGACCTTCCATCACACTCGACCTTCCATCACATCGACCTTCCATCACACTCGACCTTCCATCACACTCGACCTTCCATCCACTCGACTCTCTCCCTCACACTCGACCTTCCATCACCTCGACCTTCCAACTCTCCATCACACGACTTCCATCCACCTTTCCATCACACTCGACCTTCCATCACCTCGACCTTCCATCACACTCGACCTTCCATCACACCGACCTCCATCCACTCGACCTTCCATCACACTCGACCTTCCATCACACACTCGACCTTCCATCACACTCGACCTTTCCATCCCTCGACCTTCATCACACTCGACTCCATCGCACTCGACTTCCATCACACTCGACCTTCCATCACACTCGACCTTCCATCCACTCGACCTTCCATCACACTCGACCTTCCATCACACTCGACCTTCCATCACACTCGACCTCCATCACATCGACTTCCATCCACTCGACTTCCATCCACCGACTTCATCACACTCGACCTTCCATCACACTCGACCTTCCATCGCACTCGACCTTCCATCACACTCGACCTTCCATCACACTCGACCTTCCATCACACTCGACCTTACATCACACTCGACCTTCCATCACACTCGACCTTCCATCGCACTCGACCTTCCATCACACTCGACCTTCCATCACACTCGACCTTCCATCACACTCGACCTTCCATCGCACTCGACCTTCCATCACCACAGATTCAATATAACATGAAAGCCAGGATGGTCAGGAAAGGAATAGCTTTATATTTTTAAGGTCGACACGTTTTTCCCTCCTTGTAACCTGTTCGAACACGCTGGTACAAGCTGCCACAATAACTCCATTTACTATTGTATGAATAAATATTTTGGACACAGTAGAAAAGGGTGTAGCTATGCCAGGTAGGTTATGAATGTTTCTACTTAGTTTAAGGCAGAAACATCCTTTTTTTATACGTGGTATCTCATTTGAACCACCGTAACTAACCCTTCGAAACGATTGGTAGACAGTTTGGTTTTCTCCTTGTCGGGAAAAAGGCGGGAAAGGCCTCACATATTCCCGCACTTGTATTACCTCAAAAAAAAAAGACGGAATTTGAACGGAATAACTACAAAATATACCAGTTTGTTCAGAGTGGCATTTATTTACATATAAACCATTAGTATTTCTGTGATTTGTTTGACCTCAATAACTCTCCTCCTCCTCCTCCCCCTCCTCCTCCTCCTCCCCCTCCTCCTCCCCCTCCTCCTCGGCACGTCAGCGGGTACCATACACGTGTCAGTGACCTGTTTGTCTGCTTTCCTTTGCTGCCTCGTATCCTCTGCTCTAATGAACACACACACACACACACACACACACACACACACACAGCATAACAGTCCAATGCGACCCCTGGATTAACAATTTCGTTTTCATATATACTAAAAAAAATTCCTAAAAGCAAAAAATCCCGTTGTAGTGAATATAGCTTTACCTAAACGATATCACCTCTCTCTCTCTCTCTCCTCTCCTCCTCTCCTCTCCTCTCTCTCCCCCTCTCCTCCTCCTCCCCTCTCCTCGACTCTCTCCTCTCTCTCTCCTTTTCTCTTCCTTCTCCTCTTCCTCTCTCTATCTCCAATCAACTCCAACATATTATTTCCCCACACTATTGTATTCTCCTTTTCCTCTTCCTCTCTCCTGTTCCATTTCTTTTCCTTTCCCTTCCTCAATCCTTTCCTCCCTTTCCCTCTTCCCTAAAATTGTATCACTACCTTTCCCTTCTCCACTCTCTTCCTTTCCTCTTCTCTCTTTTCCCTACATTGTATCATCTCCTTTCCCTTCTCCACTCTCCTTTCCTTCCCTTCTTCTCCTCTTCCCTCAATTGTATCATCTCCTTTCCCTTCTCCACTCTCCTTTCCTTCCCTTCTTCTCCTCTTCCCTACAATTGTATCATCTCCTTTCCCTTCTCCACTCTCCTTTTCCTTTCCCTCTCTCCTTTCCTACATTTGTTCTCTCCTTTCCCTTCTCCACTCTCCTTTCCTTCCCTTCTTCTCCTCTTCCCTACAATTGTATCATCTCCTTTCCCTTCTCCACTCTCCTTTCCTTCCCTTCTTCTCCTCTTCCCAGGCCATTTAATTGTCCCGTTCATATTTGTTTTGCGAATGTGCAACAGGAGATGGAGCGGCTTGAGAGAGAGAGAGAGAGAGAGAGAGCTAACACATGCATTCATATATCAAAGCACAAAGATAGACAACAACACAACAACAACAACAAGATTAAAGATAGTGACGACTTAACAGAACGGAACAAGCTAATATGTAGGGTAAGGGGAGGAGGAGAGAGAGAGAGAGAGAGAGAGAGAGAGAGAGAGAGAGAGAGAGAGAGAGAGAGAGAGAGATTGGGTTTAGAGGTCACACTCTCTTAATACCAGTCACGTACACGAACCATTCACGAACAAACAGATTCGGGACCGAGTATCGACCGAGATGGTTTTAGAATGAGTTGGTTTTGCCTCTCGTATGCATTCACTCCTTCAAAACATGAGCTTAACTATCTGACTATCTTATGTACCTTTCTTATACCTTAACTAACTAACCTATCACTATCTTAACTACCTACGTATCTACTAAAAAAGGGTAAATTAATACTTGAAACACTAAAAATAAACCTTTCTTTTGTATGTTTGTGTATCTCGTAAGCACTCACTCGTTCAAGTCATGAGCCTTACTACCATACTTACTACTACACACTACCATACTTACTTACTGAATACTATGCTTCTTAATTACTTTAATAATTTATAATAGAATGAAAATAAATTATATACTTACTTTCACACACTTACACACTATATTACATTATGCACACAGTATACATACTTGCTTACTGCATACTACTTACCTACTATATATTAAGTAGAGAAATACTACTACTATTACTATACTATACTATTACCAAAGACTTTCAACACCAAGATACCTCACTCCGGGGTGCCCTGTGGTGCGCGTGAAATCGACCTCCGCCGTGCGGCAGGAGTTAACCAGTCTGCTAGCCCATTCACTTGCTGCATATGACTATCAATGAAAATCATATAGACTATGGTTTATCAGTATATATGATATAATGTTATATCTTCTTAAATGTTTGTTCTATAATATTATCAAGTAAAAAACAGTAAAACACGCTAAAGAAATGCCATTACGAGACTCTGAAGAAATATGCATGAACTTATTATTTACTTCAACTCTTCGCCATTTAAAACTTTGCGAGTCAACATTTACCATGAAACATATCAATAGAAGCGCAATTTTATTAGCTTTCCATTGATATTTTTCGTTTTGTGATAAATGAATTAGAACCATGCATAAATTAGTGTTAACTAAATAAATAAAATCATCAATCGGGTAATTCTCCCGATTGATGATGTTATTTATTTAGTTAACGCTAATTTATGCAAGGTGCTAATTCATTTATCAGAAAACGAAATATATAAGTGAATAAATAACATCATCAATCGGGAAAATTACCCGATTTATGACGTTATTTATTTAGTTAACGGTAATGTATGGATGGTTGTAATTCATTTATCAGAAAACTAAATTAGCAATGGAAAGCTAATAAAATTGCGCTTCTATTGATATGTTTCATGGTAAATGTTGACTCGCAAAGTTTTAAATGGCGAAGAGTTGAAGTGAATATTCATTCTTTGGTCATATGCAGCAAGTGAATGGGGCCAGCAGACTAGTTTAACACCTGCCGCACGGCGGCGCCACCGTCAGCGGATAACAGAAGTTGCATTGGAGGGACCGTGAGTGAGGTATCTTGGTGTTGAATGTCTTTGCTATTACTACTACTAACCTAACCTAACCTAACCAATGCCATACTTACTACTACACACTAAAACACTTACTGCATACTACTTACCTACTACATACTACTACTACGAGCTACTTACTTCCACTAATAGAAGGTAAATTAATACTTGAAACCCCAAAATGAACTTGTCTTTTGCATGTTAGTGTAAGGGTAATCACGAGCTTAACTATCTGACTATCCTAACTAACTTTTTTCTTTCCTTTTCTTTTTTTTACGTTTGAAGCCTATATCGCCAGTAGCCTATTTATTATATAAGTCTGGCGGGACTACACTATTTAACTAACGTATCCACTAGTAGAGGGTAAATGAATGCTTGGAACACTCTAATGAATTTGTCTTTTGCATGTTAGAGTTGGCGTATCGAAGAATGATTTATGCTTTGGTATGTGTTATATATTAGGTTCTAAGGTTACCGACTATCAGTGGATGAATTATTATGTCTCGTTGAATATATGAATAGCGTTAATGATTAATATTTACTGCATGGAGAGAGAGAGAGAGAGAGAGAGAGAGAGAGAGAGAGAGAGAGAGAGAGAGAGAGAGAGAGAGAGAGAGAGAGAGAGACCCAAGAAGTACGAAAATAATGCTATGAGAGAGAGAGAGAGAGAGAGAGAGAGAGAGAGAGAGAGAGAACCCCAAGAAGTACGAAAAAATAATGCTAGAAATACAAAAAAGGAAAAAAACAGAGAGAGAGAGAGAGAGAGAGAGAGAGAGAGAGAGAGAGAGAGAGAGAGAGAGAGAGAGAGAAAGAAAAAAAAAAAAACGAAGTACGAAAAAATAATGCTAGAAATACAAAAAAGGAAAAAAACTGTGTGAGAGAGAGAGAGAAGAGAGAGAGCAAGCAATAAACTTTAAAAGGAAGTGTGTAAGGAGTTATACAAAAGAATAAACATAAAGCTGAAGACATTTATGTATTATCGCCGATTCACTCACGGGACTGAGAAAGATTAGCAGACTGGAGTGAGTAGTAAAAGCGAGGAATGCTCGAGGAATACATTTCTTAGTTGAGCTCTGCCACATCATAATATATTCATTTAACTCTCAAGGAACTCTATTACATCGCAGGAACTGGAACTACATACGACAAATACTCTTACTTCAGTTTTATTACATCGCAGGAACTGGAACTACATACGACAAATACTCTTACTTCAGTTTTATTACATCGCAGGAACTGGAACTACATACGACAAATACTCTTACTTCGTTTTACATCGCGAACTGAATACATACGACAAATAACTCTTACTATCATTTTTTGCTTTTATTGTTGTTTTCATTACTAAACTGAATTCCTAATCCTTAAAATTTTTCTACGCGTCTGGTACTCGTTTGTAATTCTCCCATATTCCTCACTCATTTTATTACACGTGTGTAAAACAAATAGAAAATGAACCATAACTAAAAGGAATGGATAGAAGAGAAATATTACTATTATAATGAGAACGGAAAATAAAAGTACGTCTACACATCACTTTTATTCTCATTCCTATTTCCTTTCTCCTATTTCATATTATTTTTATATTTTTTTAACTTCATTTATCACGCACTTCATTCCTCCCCCCCTTCATTCCTCCCCCCTTCATTCTCCCCTTCATTCCTCCCCACGTGTATTCCTCCCCATACATACCTCCCAAACCCGTTCATTCCCCCCCAACTTCATTCATCCCCCCCTTCATTCCTCCCCCTTCATTCCTCCCCTTCATTCCTCCCCCCCTTCATTTCCTCCCCCCCTTCTTCCTCCCTTCATTTCCTCCCCTTCATTCATCCCCCCCTTCATTCATCCCCCTCATTCCTCCCCCTTCATTCCTACCCCCCTTCATTTCATCCCCCCTTCATTCATCCCCCCCTTCATTCCTCCCCCCTTCATTCCTCCCCCCTTCATTCCTCCCCCCCTTCATTCCTCCCCCCTTCATTCCCTCCCTCTCTCCTCCCTTTTATTTTCCGTTTCTATTATTATATTATATTTCTCTCTTCTCTACTCCATTTTTTCAGTTATTTCTCATTTTCCAATTTTTTTACACTCGTGATGAAAAATGAGTTGAGGAATAATGGGCGAATAAAACGAGTAACAGACGCGTACGAAAATTCTAATGGATAGGAAATTTATGTTTAGTAATGAAAACACACACACACACACACACACACACACACACCCACACACACACACACACACACACACACACACACACACACACACACACACACACACACACACTACACCACACACACACACATACACCCACACCACACAACACCACACACACACACACACCACACACACACACACACACACACACACACACACACACACACACACACACACACACACACACACACACACACACACACACACACACACACACAGAAGTAAGAGTATTTGTCGTATGTAATTCCTGCGATGTAATAGAGTTCCTTGAGAATTAAATGAATATATTATGATGTGGTAAAGCTCAACTAAAAAAAGTATTACACATATTTCTTTAGGAAGGAAAATAACGTCATAATTTCAAAACCATATATTTATTTCCCATTTCCGTTTATTTAAGAGTTAAATATTCTGTAGATATAAATACATTGATCATTCATCTTCTCTCTCCCTCTAGCCCTTCCTTCATTCTTGTCATTCATTCTTCCTTCATTCTGTCTTCCTTCATTCTATCCTTCTTTCGTTCTTCCTTCAATATTCTGAAGATATAAATACGTTAATCATTCACCTTCTCTCCCTCTCTATCCCTCTATCCCTTCCTCCATTACTTCCTGAACTATACCTCTATACTCCCTTACCTCTCCCTTATCCTCTCCTCCTCCTCCTCATATCCTCCTTCCCCTCCCTTTCTTCTCCCTTATCCTCTCCTCACCTTACACCCTTACCGCTCCCTTTCCTCCCTCTCACTCCGCCTCTCACTTTGACACAGGACACCCAATTACGCCTACCTCTCCCTACGTACCCTCAGTAGGCACTCGACCCTCCCTCTCACCCCCACTACCTGTTAGCCAAACCCTTCACAGCACCCTCACTCCCGCTATTCAAAGACCTTCCCTATTTATGTCATCGTAGGTTTTGGCACGTCGTATACAAGGCGTGGACAAAACAACCTTCCTACCGTGTTTTTTGAATGCCCTGAGTATTGTTCTTCGCCTTTCGACCTTCGTTCTTTGTCCTTCACCCTTTCGTTCTTCGTCCTTCGTTCTTCCAGAGTCGTGTTCCTTCGTTCTTCCAGAGTCTTGTTCCTTCGTTCTTCCACAGTCTTGTTCCTTCGTCCTTCGTCCTTTGCCTTTCATCCTTCGTTCTTCGTTCTTCGCCCTTCGTCCTTCGTAGCGAAGTCTTGTGTCACATCCCGGTGGTTCTGTGATTGGGTTTTAGGGAGGTTGTTATTGTGTTTGACTTGGTATTTGGGTTTTCTTTCTGTGGTTTTTGATGATAGAAAAGCTTGATTGGAGATATTTTGCAGATGGAGAGAGAGAGAGAGAGAGAGAGAGAGAGAGAGAGAGAGAGAGAGAGAGAGAGAGAGAGAGAGAGAGAGAGAGAGAGAGAGAGAGAGAGAGAGAGAGAGTGTGTGTGTTTCAGCGAATAATAACAAGAGGAAATGCTTTTATTTCTTCTTTTTTTATTTTTGGAGGATTCATGGACATACTCATTGACTACGAGAGAGAGAAAGAGAGAGAGAGAGAGAGAGAGAGAGAGAGAGAGAGAGAGAGAGAGAGAGAGAGAGAGAGAGAGAGAGAGAGAGAGAGAGAGAGAGAGAGAGAGTTTCAGCGAGAGTGTGTGTTTTTCAGCGAAGAATAACAAGAGGAAACGCTTTTATTTATTTTTCTATTTTTCTTTTACGAGGAAGTGAAGGAAGAGACGCGTTTTCCAAATTCAGCTTGGCACCCCGAGGGACTTGCTTGCCTCGGTGCACTTTGATCTCCACCACTCGTTCGCGGGACTTTAATCAGGGAAGAACTTCAGGTGGCGACGGTACCTGTCCTCTAACCTTCATTAAGACGCTCTTAAATTTACCTGGCGTACCGTGTGTATGTGTGTGTGTGTGTGTGTGTGTGTGTGTGTGTGTGTGTGTGTGTGTGTGTGTGTGTGTGTGTGTGGTGTGTGTGTGTGTGTGTGTGTGTGTGTGTTGTCGTGAGATCGTAAGAGAGGCAAAGGTGTGTCCTGGGAGACTTATCGAAGAGAAGATATAATACTGTTGAGAGAGAGAGAGAGAGAGAGAGAGAGAGAGAGAGAGAGAGAGAAGAGAGAAAGAGAGAGAGAGAGAGAGAGTGTAGATCGAGATGAGAGAGTAGAGAGAGAATGAAGAGGTAGAAGAAGAGAAGAGTTTGTAGATTTCGAGTTCAATTTGTTGTTAGTGATGAAGGCTTAGTACAAAAATATTTACCTTGTTATAACTTGCTTAGGTCCGTGTTGTAGCTAGTATGACTTAGATGTGTGTGTGTGTGTGTGTGTCTGTGTTTGTGTGTGTGTGTGTGTGTGTGTGTGTGTGTGTGTGTGTGTGTGTGACTCGATTGTCTGATTTATGTGTAGGCGTGCATGCTAAATGTTGTAAGCTGACAGATTAAGTGTACGTTCATGTGAAAGTGCATGATGTTAAAGGTGAAACGACGTGATACAGAGTGGCTGCATCTGCTCGATTTGTGAGTATTAAAAGTATTGTGAAAATATAGTCTTGGAAATATGGATAATAAGAGAATGAGTTTTATTATTATTATTAAAGTAAGTGCATTGAATATCACACACACTCACATACACACACCACACACGCACCGCACACACACGCCACGCACACCACACACACGACACGTAACATACACACACACACACACCCACACCACCACCACACCACCACCACACACACACACAACCACCCACCCACCACACCCACCCACCACACCACCCACCCACCCACCCACCACCCACCCACCCACCCCACCACCACCCACCACCCACCCACCCACCACCCACCCACCCACCCACCCACCCACACCACCCACCCACCCACCCACCCACCCACCCACCCCACCCACCACCCACCCACCACCCACCCACCCACCCACCCACCCACCCACCCACCCACCACCCACCCCCACCCACCCACCCACCACCCACCCACCCACCCACCCACCCACCCACCCACCCACCCACCACCACACCACCACCACACCACCCACCCACCACCACCACCCCACCCACCCACCCACCCACCCACCCACCACACCACCCACCCACACCCACCACACACACACACCACACACACACACCACACACCACACACACACACACACACACACACACACACACACACACACACACAACCCACCCACCCAACCCACCCACCCACCCACCCACCCACACCAACACACACACACACACACACACCACACCACACACACACACACACACACACACACACACACACACACACACACACACACCAGACATGGGCATGATTATAAAAAATTATTTTGATTTATCCGGAATAATTTTTGATTATGATTAGTCGTTTTTTCCTTTTAATGATTATGATTTGATTATGATTATTTCGCTTTACGTATTTGTGATTATGATTAGATTTGTTCTATTATTGCTTGATTATGATTAGATTATGATTATAACCACATTTTATTGTGATTATTTGTACACAGTAATGTATTATTAAGGTCATTTTTTTGTTCAGTTATACATTAGTCAACAGTGTTTTGTATTGCAATTGACACTAGCTGAAAGGAATGTGTGACTTGTCAACAAACGCAAATTAACAACTTCACACACCTCACTCTTACCCGATTTGCTGACAATACCAATGGATAATAGGAAACACTGTGACCACTATCGGCTTCCTGAGGAAATTTTGCATCGCATTAGTATACATTTATCACTGTAATGTAAGTACATGTATACATTTATCACTGTAATGTAAGTACAAGTATACATTTATCACTGTAATGTAAGTACAAGTATACATTTATCACTGTAATGTAAGTACAAGTATACATTTATCACTGTAATGTAAGTACAAGTATACATTTATCATTGTAATGTAAGTACAAGTATACATTTATCACTGTAATGTAAGTACAAGTATACATTTATCACTGTAATGTAAGTACAAGTATACATTTATCACTGTAATGTAAGTACAAGTATACATTTATCACTGTAGTGTAAGTACAAGTATACATTTATCACTGTAATGTAAGTACAAGTATACATTTATCACTGTAATGTAAGTACAAGTATACATTTATCACTGTAATGTAAGTACAAGTATACATTTATCACTGTAATGTAAGTACAAGTATACATTTATCACTGTAATGTAAGTACAAGTATACATTTATCACTGTAATGTAAGTACAAGTATACATTTATCACTGTAATGTAAGTACAAGTATACATTTATCACTGTAATGTAAGTACAAGTATACATTTATCACTGAAATTGTACAAGTACACTAAGTATACATTTATCACTGTAGTGTAAGTACAAGTATACATTTATCACTGTAGTGTAAGTACAAGTATACATTTATCACATGTAATGTAAGTACATACAAGTATACATTTATCACTGTAATGTAAGTACAAGTATACATTTATCACTGTAATGTAAGTACAAGTATACATTTATCACTGTAATGTAAGTACAAGTATACATTTATCACTGTAGTGTAAGTACAAGTATAAGAAAACAAGGGTTAAGTAAAACAGTGCATAAACATTTTCTCCCACTTGTTTGGCTTCAACTCCTCATTGCTCGGCTACTTATGATCACATTAAATTTCTAAGCACACTTCCTGAATCTGCACACTTTTCTGACTATGACGGTATAGGATGCGTCCCAGTGTGAAAATATCTAGAGGGTCAAAATAGTCATTTGATCTTTGTTTTGCTTACATCTCAGCCGCCGCGTCGCCTTCTCATGGAGCAAGCGACGGGTGAACGTTTTCTGCGGGGATACAGCAAGAGAAAAGTGACCGCTTGAAAGCGAAAGTTCTCTTGCTCCCCCGCAGAAAACGCCTTTAGTGTCATGCTTTGCAAACATGCTTGGACCTGGAACATATATATATGAAATTGGCTAATTTATTTAGGAGAAATAGAATTGCTACATGGAAAATACAATGAAATAATCACAATAATCACATTTTAATCATTGATTATTATGAAGAAAGATATGATTATGATTTGATTATGATTAAGCTGCAGCTTCATATTGATTTGATTGATTATGATTATACCTGTTGTTAACTTATTATGATTATGAATAAGCTTTGATTATGATTATGATAATCATAATCATGCCTTTGATTAACATTTTTTACTAATAATCATAATCACAGCCCATTCTGCACATACATACACACACACACCACACACACACACACAACACACACCACACACACCACACACACACAACACACACACACCACACACACAACACACACACACACAACACACCAGACACACACACACACACACACCACACACCCACACACACACACACACACACCCACACACACACACACACACACACACACACACACAACACACACACACACACACACACACACACACACACACACACACACCCCACACCCACACACACAACACACACACACACACACACACACACACACACACACACACACACACACCACACACACACACACACACACACACACACACACACCACACACACACACACACACACACACACACACACACACACACACACACACCACACACACACACACACCACACACACACAAAAGGCATAACATGAATGACAACAGTACAGGATGAATACATGTTGGGCGTGGCCACGAAAATTAATGAATGCGTGAATCACCAATGCACATGAATAACACGCTTCACGCTCCAGGCACTTATCGCAAATGTCATAGTTCTGTTGCCTCCAGCGCTTCTCGGATTCCATGAATAGTTACTGGTGTGCTCTGAGTTACGATGTGTGAGTGGGTGGGGGGGGGGGGGGGGGTAGGTAGACAGTAGGGAGGTAGGTGGTAGTAGTGGGGAGACAGGTAGGGGGAGACCTGGAGAGTAGGTGGTAGTAGTGGGGAGGGGTAGACAGGTAGACGGTGGGTAGGTAGGTGGTAGTGGTGGTAGTAGTGGGGAGGAGAAGATAGGTAGGTAGGTAGGTAGTAGTGGGGAGGGAGAGACAGGTGGGTAGGTAGGTGGTAGTGGTGGGGAAGGAAAGACAGGTAGGTGGTAGTGGTGGTAGTAGTGGGGAGGTGAAGACAGGTATACGGTAGGTAGGTAAGGTGGTAGTGGTGGTAGTAGTGGGGAGGGAGAGACAGGTAGGTGGTAGTGGTGGTAGTAGTGGGGAGGTGAAGACAGGTATACGGTAGGTAGGTAGGTGGTAGTGGTGGTAGTAGTGGGGAGGGAGAGACAGGTAGGTGGTATTGGTGGTAGTAGTGGGGAGAGGAAAGACAGGTATAACGGTGGGTAGGTAGGTGGTAGTGGTGGTAGTAGTGGGGAGGGAAAGACAGGTAGGACCTGAGGTAGGTGGTAGTGGTGGTAGTAGTGGGGAAGGAAAGACAGGTAGGTGGTAGTGGTGGTAGTAGTGGGGAAGGAAAGACAGGTAGGTGGTAGTGGTGGTAGTAGTGGGGAGGGAGAGACAGGTAGGTGGTAGTGGTGGTAGTAGTGGGGAGGGAGAGACAGGTAGGTGGTAGTGGTGGTAGTAGTGGGGAGGGAGAGACAGGTAGGTGGTAGTGGTGGTAGTAGTGGGGAGAGGAAAGACAGGTATACGGTGGGTAGGTGGTAGTGGTAGTAGTAGTGGAGAGGGGAAAGACAGGTAGGTGGTAGTGGTGGTAGTAGTGGGGAGGGAGAGACAGGTGGGTAGGTAGGTGGTAGTGGTGGTAGTGGTGGGGAAGGAAAGACAGGTAGACGGTGGGTAGGTAGGTGGTAGTGGTGGTAGTGGTGGGGAGGGAGAGACAGGTGGGTGGTAGGTAAGTGGTACGTGTGACAGCCAGGACCATCGGGTGAGCTTGTCTTGATGGCCACTTTACCACTTGTGTGACTGTCTTCGAAGTGTCGCCCAAGCAATATAGAACACTGGATAGATGGTAGTTAGGGCACTGGATAGATGGTAGTTAGGGTCTTGGACAGATGGTAGTTAGGGTCCTGGATAGATGGTAGTTAGGGTCCTGGATAGATGGTAGTTAGGGTCCTGGATAGATGGTAGTTAGGGTCCTGGATAGATGGTAGTAAGGGTCCTGGATAGATGGTAGTTAGGGTCCTGGATAGATGGTAGTTACGGCACTGGATAGATGGTAGTTAGGGTCCTGGATAGATGGTAGTTAGGGCACTGGATAGATGGTAGTTAGGTCACTGGATAAATGGTAGTTAGGGCACTGGATAGATGTTAGTTAGGGCACTGGATAAATGGTAGTTAGGGCTCTGGATAAATGGTAGTTAGGGCACTGGATAGATGGTAGTTAGGGCACTGGATAGATGGTAGTTAGGGCACTGGATAGATGGTAGTTAGGGCACTGGATAGATGGTAGTTAGGGCTCTGGATAGATGGTCGTTAGGGCACTGGATAGATGGTAGTTAGGGCACTGGATAGATGGTAATTAGGGCACTGGATAGATGATAGTTAGGGCACTGGATAGATGTTAGTTAGGGCACTGGATAGATAGTAGTTAGTGCACTGGATAGATGGTAGTTAGGGCACTGGATAGATAGTAAATGGATAGTAGGCTTGGCTAACTGGCTACGTGGATAGATAGATGTTAGATGGGACTATAGATAGAGGTCTCCTGGATAGTAGACATCAGTGTTAGGACCTGGATAGTGTATGTTAGGAGCCTGGATAGTATCAGTTGTTAGGAGCGTGGATAGTACAGTTGTTAGCACTGCGTGGATAGTACAGTTTTAGGAGCTGGATAGTACAGGTTGTTAGGAGCGTGTATAGTACAGTTTTAGGAGCGTGGATAGTACAGTTGTTAGCACGTGGATAGTACAGATGTTTAGGAGACGTGGATTAGTACAGTTGTTAGGACCGTGGATAGTACAGTTGTTAGGAGCGTGGATAGTACAGTTGTTAGGAGCGTGGATAGTACAATTGTTAGGAGCGTGGATAGTACAGTTGTTAGGAGCGTGGATAGTACAGTTAGGAGCGTGGATAGTACAGTTGTTAGGAGCGTGGATAGTACAGTTGTTAGGAGCGTGGATAGTACAGTTGTTAGCAGCGTGGATAGTACAGTTGTTAGGAGCGTGGATAGTACAGTTGTTAGGAGCGTGGATAGTACAGTTGTTAGGAGCGTGGATAGTACAGTTGTTAGGAGCGTGGATAGTACAGTGTTAGGAGCGTGGATAGTACAGTTGTTAGGAGCGTGGATAGTACAGTTTAGGAGCGTGGATAGTACAGTTGTTAGGAGCGTGGATAGTACAGTTGTTAGGAGCGTGGATAGTACAGTTAGGAGCGTGGATAGTACAGTTGTTAGGAGCGTGAATAGTACAGTTGTTAGGAGCGTGGATAGTACAGTTAGGAGCGTGGATAGTACAGTTGTTAGGAGCGTGGATAGTACAGTTGTTAGGAGCGTGGATAGTACAGTTGTTAGGAGCGTGGATAGTACAGTTGTTAGGAGCGTGGATAGTACAGTTGCTAGCAGCGTGGATAGTACAGTTGTTAGGAGCGTGGATAGTACAGTTGTTAGGAGCGTGGATAGTACAGTTGTTAGGAGCGTGGATAGTACAGTTGTTAGGAGCGTGGATAGTACAGTTGTTAGGAGCGTGGATAGTACAGTTGTTAGGAGCGTGGATAGTACAGTTGTTAGGAGCGTGGATAGTACAGTTGTTAGGAGCGTGGATAGGAGAGATTACATGTACATTTAGAATCACATAGACGTATAATGTTGGCAGCTACCTGGAAGAAGTAATGGATTAAGAAAAAAATTCCACAAAAGAGTTACCTTCACGAGGCCATCACTGTGAATGGTTACTAGGAAAGCTGACGAGTGATGACGCGATGAAGTCGATGCACTACAAATATTAAGGCTGACTGTCACACGAGACCACTTTGTACTTACTGTATTATCAATGTGATTATGGATTTTTGTATTCATCATGTTCTGTGAATGAAAATGAGTCAATCTAGCTTACATATGTCAGGTCTGAGAGTTTGATGATGATGATGAAGATGATGATGATTGTGATGAGGTGGATATCACTTAACTGTCTGGATAGGTAATGCCGACTCCCTGTGTCCTCCGATGCACTTGCAATCGAAAGTAGTAGAGTTAATAGCCAGCATGTGGGTATTCTTAGGCCACTTAACGATTGCCGAAAGATTTTAGCACCTGGCGGGATTCGAACTCAGTACACCGAGCTCGCCACTTTCAGACGCTAACCACTCGGCCACCACCTCCCCACATAGATGGTAACCGGACGTTTCGACCACGGACGTTTTGGCCGTTAGGTTAAGTTAGTTTACTATAGGTTAGGCTAGGCTGAGCGTAGGTTAGGTTAGGTTAGGTTAGGTTAGGTATTTTCAAAGACCTAGGATTAGTGAGACGTTTAGATTTTGGCCGTGGCCAAAAGGTCTTACATTCCACATAGATAGACAGACGATGATGGAGTTTTATTTTAATTTTAACCTAGCGATGGAGACGATAACACGAACCGCATGAGGTGGCAATTAAGTTTGGATAATGTCTGAAGGTCAGCAGGTGTTGGTGCTTGTATTGGTTGTTGAGGTGGGTTTTTAGGTGGGCGTGAGGGCGTGATGAGCGTGAGCAAAGCGACGCCCCACGATTATCTCCAACTGCTCCGCCTCCTGACCCCATTTCCCTTGCCAGTGCAGTGGTGGAGGGGGACGAGGACCATGAGAGGCCTGTTAGTGTGTACCTGCAGCCTTGGTTTATATGGCAAGGCACAGGTGTGGTTAGGTGGTTGGGTGGTGCACGTGACATCTCTACCAACCTTACTTCGACCCCATTCCTGTGAGGTGTTTTGAGGGGGGCAAAGTGGAAAAGAGGAGTTGAAAGAGGTTGAGGAGTATAAAAGTGGTTGAGGAGAGAAAGTGGCTATTGTTATGATTATAATCCTTGTTATTATTGTAGCCTTGATGACATTGATAAGCCTTGCCACTTTGATAACAGAGGCTGGAATGACTTGCAAGGACAGTAGGTTATCTCATTATGCTCGTTCTATAGTTAGTTATATTGTCGTGTACACTTCTTGTTTTATGTGTCAAATTAATATATGAACTACTTGCTTAGAATTCAGTTTTACCTCAACCCCTTTGCGCCCAGATCTTTCCTTTGCTATAAAAATTATGTTGTCGAGCCATAAAATTACGAAAAGTAACTGAATATACCGAATTAGTTAGTGGACAAGGATACTAAACTGGTCATATCTATAAAATATTGCTTATATTCACAAAAATAGTCTAATGGTACCCAAATTACAATGGAAATTACGCACTGGGTCTCAAGGTGTTAAACATAGGCTCAGTAATTGATAACTTAATTTGTTGGACCATACATCGTGGTTATTATGATTATATAAATTGTAGGTTGTGGACAATAAAATATCTCTATCTATCTATCTATCTATCTATCTATCTATCTATCTATCTATCTATCTATCTATCTATCTATCTATCTATCTATCTATCTATCTATCTATCTATCTATCTATCTATCTATCTATCTATCTATCTTGCCACGACTGGAGGAGCTTCGTTATACAGAGACAATCACAGCGACGTAATTGAGTTGTTAGTGCAGCGCGTTCCTTGCGTCGCCTTGATCTCACGCCTCACATTATCGTCTTGAGTCATTTGTCAGCCTGGAGATACGATGGGCCTTGCCAAATGGAAATGCTCCCCCTTCAATATCTTATCTCCCTACAATATCCCTTTACCCCCACAATATTCCTCTCCCCCCAATATCTTATCTCCCCCTCACAATATTTCTCTCCCCCCCACAATATTCCCCCCACAAATATTCCTCACCCTCCAATATCTTATCTCCCCCACAATATCCCTCTCTCCCCCCCCCCCAATTTCTTATCTCCCCCCACAATATTCCTCCCCCCCAATATCCCCCTCACCCAATATATTATCTCCCCCCACAAATATTCTTCTCCCCCCAATATCCCCCTCCCCTCACACACACACACACACGGCTATCTCTCCTTGGTGTGGTGTGACAAGCTAAATGGCAGATCTACGATTGTGTTCGTGTGTGTGTGTGCAGGAAGACGCGCCATTTTACAGTTCCATCAGGTGACAAAGGACGCGAAACGAGTCCTGCCGAAGAGAAATGACGCGGACATGTTCGGCGCTCGTTTGGTGGCCCAGTTCTTTCCGCCTGGCAGCTGCTCGAAGCTCAGTCTGTACGCACCACGCACGTACACCGCCGTATCTTCCTCTTCTTCCTCCTCCTCCTTCATTTCTTCTCCCTCCTCTTACAAATCCTCCTCCTAATGCTTCATACCTCTTCCTTTTTCTCCACGGCCTCTTCCTTCCTTTCCTCCTCCTTCTCCTAAAAATCCTCCTCTTAATACTTCAAACATTTCCCTCATTTCTTCCTTCTCCTCCCTCCTTTCCTCTTCTTCATCCTCCTCTTTCCTTTCCTCCTCTTCCTACAAATCCTCCTCCTATTACTTCATACCTCTTCCTTCTCTACTTTTTCCTTCCCTTCTTCTTCATCATCCTCTATTGTCGCTGTCAGGGAGTAAAAGATGCAGTAAGAATACATATTTAAGATTAAATCGTAACATTCTCAGCCGAAGAGATTCTGAGAACGTCCGATTATTGGTGAGAGAGAGAGAGAGAGAGAGAGAGAGAGAGAGAGAGAGAGAGAGAGAGAGAGAGAGAGAGAAGAGAGAGAGAGAGAGAGAGAGAGAGAGAGATATGATATCAACGAAACAACCAATATGACGAACGCAGAGAGAGAGAGAGAGAGGGTGTTTGCCGTGTTTGTAGTTTGTGGGGTGTAATACAATTCGAAGTACCTTGAGTGGCAATTAGCAGTAGTTGAGGTCAAAGTTGGGTTGTTAGTCTTCATCCTGCCTCCTGTCTCTCCTTCTCCTTCTTTGGTGTTCCTTTTTGTCCCCTTTCTTTTATTTTTATTTTATTTTTGTTCGTCGTAATGGTTGTTTCGATGGTGTCATTTTTTTGTTTTGTTTTTTCTTCTCTCTCTCTCTCTCTCTCTCTCTCTCCTCTCTATCTCTCTCTCTCCTCCTCTCTCTCTCTCTCTCTCTCCTCTACTCTCTCATCTCTCTCTCTCTCTTCTCTCTCTCTCTCGTCTCTCTCTCTCTCTCATCTCTTCTCTCTCTCTCTCCACTCTCGCTCCTCGTCTCCTCTCTCTCTCCTCTCTCTCTCTCTCTCCATCTCTCGTCCTGCCCTCTCGTCCGTCTCCTCCCTACTTCTCTCTCTCTCTCTCTCTCTACTCTCCCTCTCTTTCTCTCTCTCTCTCCATTCTCCTCTCCTCCTCTCTCTCTCTCTCTCTCTCCTCTGCCTCAATCGCTCACATAATTTCATTCTCACTCTCTCTCTGTACTCTCACTCGTTCCTTCGTCCATATCTCTCTCATCGCTTTTTTTATAATTCGTTTTCTTCTTGTTTTTTGGAGTTGTTCATGTTGTGTTGTGTTGCTTTCTTGTGTGTGTTCTCTTGTGCTCGGTGTTGGTTTTTACATCCAAATGACTGGCCAAGGGCACACAATAAAGAGGTAACACAAAGCCGTTTAGTTGCCAGTCCCTATAGAAGACGTAGAAAATTAAAAAAAGGGTGATGTGATAAGTTTAGTTGGGGGGAGGGTGTTATGTTATTTTGTTGGTTTGTCGTGGGTGGTAGGAGGGTGGTTTACACAAAAGGATGAAGGAAGCACAAAAAGAGGTAACACAAGCCCGTTAGGGTTGCCAGTCCCTATAAAGAAGACAGTAAGAAAATAAAAAAAAGGGTGGTGGGCTAATTTAGTTCGGGAGGTGTCTTGTTACTCTTCTCTTGAAAAGATTTAAGTCGTAAGAAGGTGGAAAAATAGAAACAGGAAGAGAGTTCCAGAGTTTACCAGTGAAAGGGATGAAAGAGTAAAGATACTGATTAACTCTTGCATTAGGAAGATGGACCGAATAGGGATGAGAATGAGTAGAAAGTCTTGTGCAGCGAGGCCGCGGGAGGGGGGGAGGCATGCAGTTAGCAAGTTCAGAAGAGTAGTGAGCATGAAAATAACGGTAGAAGATAGCAAGAGAAGCAACATTCCGGCGGTGATTCAAAGATTGAAGACAGTCAGTCAGAGGAGGGGAGTTGATGAGACGAAAAGCTTTTGACTCAACCCTGTTTAGGAGAGCTGTATGAATGAATCCTCCCCAAACATGTGAGACATACTCCATACATGGGCGGATAAGGCCCCTGTAGAGAGCAAGCAACTGTGAGGTGTGTGTGTGTGTGTGTGTGTGCTCTACCATTCACACCTTTGATTATACCTGTCACTCAGTATTCAGAAAGCTTTAATTAATCTCTCTCTCCCTTCTTCCAATCTCTTCTTTCTCACCTTCCTCGTCTCAGAGGGTTCAATTTTGTGCAAGGAAACACATCCCACGTCTCTTGTCAATCCACTTTTCCCTTCCTTCCCTCGGCATACATACGTAATAGCTTATGGAAATAGGTCAAAGTGTGTGTGTGTGTGGGTGTGTGTGTGTGTGTGTGTGTGTGTGTGTGTTGGTAATTACGAGCAAGGCAGGTTAAAGTGTAAAGGTAAACGTTTGAATGAAAAACTCGACCCCTTTTCCCTTGCCTGTTACATATCCAAAGAGAGAGAGAGAGAGAGAGAGAGACCTTTCTTTATCTATCTTTCTATCTATCTCACATTCTTTCTCACCTGGGTATAAAATAACAGTCAATCTGTTTTGTCAGAAGGAAAATGTAACATGCTAGTTTGAACTTACCTTTGTTAAAACGTGAAGTTTCATTTAGAAGTGCAAAAAGATCAGGGTTTTCCCTTTTTTTCCCAATCTCTTCCTCTCTCTCTCCCTCTCCTCTTTCTCTCTCTCTTCTCTCTATCTCTTCTCTCTCTTCCCCTCTCTCTCTCCTATCTCTCCTCTCTCTTCTCTCCGTCTCTTCTCTCTCTCTCTCCCTCTTTTTTTTTTTTTTTTTTTACCTTTATTCTTATAGTTTTACAGTCAGGAGCTTCAGCTGGACTAACGAGAACTATCTTTGAAATTTAAAATGTGTAAATTATTCCTAGCTTAACATACATACATGGGTTACTATTCTAAATTATCTATTTCTCTAAATTCACTATTTCACTACTAAATAAATTTTACATGTACATGTGTTTTTTTCTAATTTTCATTTTATTTTCATACTACTAATATATATATAAAACATAGTTGAATTTTAACGGGGTTTACAGGTTTATGTAGGATACTTATCTTGGTGCTTTTATCCAAGCGTTCACACACTTTTGAAGGTCTGGAGTGACAGGGTAAAAAGTGAAGCTGTGGGTTTTCTGTTTTTACCATTGGGTTTCCCACATTCTTTTGTAGCGCGGAAGGGAAGGAACCCAGAGAGGGGCTCCGTCCTGGAAAAAGGGGGACGATCATTTTGATGGTCCCGGGTGCAGCAGTTCGTGTGGTGTGGCCGTGTTCTTGCCCAGGGCTGTCGAGGCAGCCAGGTGCGGGAAAATGCTGCTTGGTGTCTTGTAAACGACGCACAGACCTGCTAGTCGCGGGGGGTTCTGCAAGGTTGCAGGGGAAGGGGAAGCTGGTCCCTGCACCCCTTCAGACTTTTAAACCGTTGGGCTGGGGCCTTACCTGTCAAAAAGGCTCGGGACAAGGGGGGC
Organism: Chionoecetes opilio; assembly: GCA_016584305.1. Taxonomy (NCBI): domain Eukaryota; kingdom Metazoa; phylum Arthropoda; class Malacostraca; order Decapoda; family Majidae; genus Chionoecetes; species Chionoecetes opilio. The sequence continues at coordinate 351,009 of JACEEZ010015376.1, forward strand.
AGGAAGACCACTGAGAGGGGCGTACTCCATAAGGGGGCGGACTTAGCTGCATATAAGGTGGGTTTCCCTTGGGGGAAATTCAAGGAGGTGTAGACCCCCCGGACACAGCAAAGTTTCCAGGGGGCCCTTTCTTGGGCAAGGGTTGGGGATGGGGTCGGTGAAGGTAGGACGCTATTCATTCCACCCCAAGTAGGAGATGGACGTTGCAGGGGCACCGGCCCCCAAACCCAGAAGATGGTAGGGGGGATATCAGGAGGACGTTGTGTCGGGTAAACATCGCTGGGTTTTCTTTTGGAGCGAGATCCCCCTTGCCATCGACGACCCCATGGATGAGGTTTGGGGAGGACCTATTTATGTGAGCGACAGTCGTGGGGGTGACACCAAATTCCAGGGAATGTAAGGGGCAGTCATCCGGCATATCATGTGCCTCTGGGGTAGCTGGAGCAAAGGGCATTGAAGAAAACTTCCCAAAGGGGAGGCCCGAGGGGGGAACCCCGCCCTTGGGGGGCCTGGCAAAAAATGGGGGTTTCCTCTGAGGTTTGACCGTCCACCCCACTCTAAAAAATCTTCCCGCAGGTAGTCTTGTAGTAGGAGCAGCAGATTTTACCGCGGACACCCAAACGTTCAGTTTTTGGGATGAGGCCCTGATGCCACACCCTATCAAATGCTCCGCAATTTCGGGCAATGCCGTAAAGTGTCCTTTTTTTGGTCAAAACGCTTTTTGCCATGTGGTGGACAGATGGAGCAATAGGGGCGGCCGTGATCTGTTTGCTCGGAAGCCAAATTGCTTGAGTTAAAAGGGGGTGTGGATTGAAAGAAAAAACATATCTTGTCGGCAATTTAGTTCCAGGTCTTGCCAAAAAAAAAGTAAAAGGGAGATGGGCCTATATTCTTGGGGCTTTCTTTTTCCCCTTTTTCTGTTTCCACCACTCTGGCAGCCCTTTCCCCAGGGTGGGCCACCTTCCATAGTGGGCCCTGCTGAAAAATATAGCAAAGGGGGGTTGCAACTGAGAGGGCCAGCGCTTGAGGATTGAAAGGGTAATGTTGTCTGGGGGCCCCGGGGGTTTTTTTGTCGACCCGAAATAAGTGCTGGCACGATCTCTCCTCTCTCTCTCTCCTTTCTCTCTCTCTCTCTCTCTTCTCTCTCTCTCCTGGTCTCTCCTCTTCCTCTCTCTCTCCCCCTCTCTCTCTCTTCTCCCTTTTCTTCTCCTCTCCTCCCCTTTTTCTCTCTCTCTCTCTTTCTCTTTCTCCACTTTTTTTGTCATTTTTCAGCCCCGATAAAGTGATATGTTTGTACTGAAAGATTCTCTTCTCTTCCTCTCTCCTTCTCTTCTCCTCCTCTCTTCTCCCCTCTCTCTCTCTCTTTTCTCTCTCTCCCCTCCCCCTCTTTTTCTCCTCCTCTCCTTCCTCTCTCTCTCTCTCTTCTCCTCCTCTCTCTCTCTCTTCTTTTCTTCTCTCTCTCTCTCCCCTCCCTCCTCTTCCCCCTCTCTCTCCCTCTCTCTCTTTGTGTGTGTGCGTTTTCTCTTTCTCTCTGACTCTCTTTCTGTCTATGTGAGTCTCTCTCTCTCTCCCCCTCTTCTCCTCTCTCTCTCTCTCTCTCTCTCTTCCCCTCTCTCTCCTCTTCTCTCCCTTTTCTCTCCTCTCCTCTCTCTCTCTCTCTCTCTCCTCTCTCTTTCACGTCGAAATTATATCAAGTGGACCATTACTTCTCGTGAGCTTCTGTATTTGGCAAAGCGACCTCATTTCCCTGCAGTCGAGCGATGTTTTCCTCTTTAATTCCCCTCTCACTCTTTCATCCTCCTACCTGCTTCCCTTCTACCTCGTTCCTTTTTTTCCTCCCTCCCTTCCTCTCTTCCTCCCTTCCTCCCTCCCTTCCCCCCCCTTTCCCCCAACAGCCCCAACCCCCTTTTTTGGGTTTTTTCCTTTTTTTTTTGGGCCCGGAAAAAAAACGAGGTATGTTTTTATTTATTTCACTTTCCGAGGGTGGTGGTTGCTTTTTTCCAGGTGGGTCCAGATGGCCTATTTTGTACCGTTGAGTGGACGTTTTAGTTCTTTTTCTCGTTTTTTTCCTCCCTTTTTTTTCATTTCTCTTCTTCCTCCTCCCCCCTTTTATTCTCATTCCCTCCCTCAGTTCGGTGTGGGGGAAAACCGAATGAACTGACATAAAACACGATATAACAAGATTTTTCAACTTGTCAAAAACCCTTCCCTTTCTCCTCCTCCTCCTCCTTCCCCCCTCCTCCTCCTCCTCCCCCTCCCCCCTCCTCCCCTCCTCCTCCTCCCCTCCTTCTCCTTCCTCCCCCCTCCCCCTCCTCCTCCTCCTCCTCCCCCTCCTCCTCCTCCTCCAGGTATTTAGTTAGTATTTTTCATATCCTATCATTCTGCACATGAAACTTCCAGTTCCATCCTCTTTAGGGACATGTAAAACATTTTCCAAATGTTTTTTTTACAAGTGTTGTAGTTTGGGAGTAGTTTCAGCAGATCCCCCTATGGACCAATAGGTTTTCCGGTGTCTGTTATTCCTATGTAATCCTATGTAATCCTCCTCCTTTACATAATTTCCTCTCGCATTATGTAATTCATAATTCTTCATTAATTCCTACTCTCACTATACTCGTAGATTTATTTCCCTTCCTTATTCCTCTTTTCTTTTTCACTCTTATTTTCACCTCTTATTTTCATTTCTTATTCCTCTGTTCACCTTTCCTCACATCTCCCTTCGCATTAAGGTTTATGCTATCCATTCTTCGACCTCATCTCTATAGCATTACTCCTTCTCTTCCTCCTCCTCCTCCTCCTCCTCCAATCCCTTCCCCATAACAACAACACCTCCCCTGTCGCCCATTCACAATCTCATTCACCTGTAACTGCAGAAGTGTATCGTTCCTCACCCGTGCCTCCCTGTCACCGCAACTGTCCCTGTATCCCGTCCGGACCTTTGTTACATCCACGTCACCGACACTACAACTCTTTCCCGATGTAAATATCTTTCATTCTCTCTCATTTCCGTGAACGTTAAGGCTTGGTGTGTGTGTGTGAGAGAGAGAGAGAGAGAGAGAGAGAGAGAGAGAGAGAGAGAGAGAGAGAGAGAGATAAACTTGTTTCTCCCTGCATGTTTCGATCCCGTAACCTAAATGTGTATCTTTTCTTGTCTTTTATCATTGCTGTTATTTTTTCTTTCATTTTTTCTTGCGACCTGATTGATTCTCTCTCTCTCTCTCTCTCTCTCTCTCTCTCTCTCTCTCTCTCTCTCTCTCTCTCTCTCTCTCTCTCTCTCTCTCTCTCTCTCTCTCTCATCATTCTCCCTTGCCATTTTTTGTACATTTCCTTGCGACCATCTTAACCTAGCAAAAAAACCCATATAAACCAGTATTCTTAGACGCCCTATTTTCTGTCTTTCTGTCTCATTCTCGCCCTATTTTCTGTGTCTGTCTCTCATTCTCGCTCTATTTTCTGTCTGTCTGTCTCATTCTCACCCTATTTTCTGTCTGTCTCTCATTCTCGCTCTATTTTCTGTCTGTGTCTCATTCTCGCCCTATTTTCTGTCTGTCTGTCTCATTCTCGCCCTATTTTCTGTCTGTCTCTCATTCTCGCTCTATTTTCTGTCTGTCTGTCTCATTCTCGCTCTATTTTCTGTCTGTCTGTCTCATTCTCGCCCTATTTTCTGTCTGTCTCTCATTCTCGCTCTATTTTCTGTCTGTCTCTCATTCTCGCTCTATTTTCTGTCTGTCTGTCTCATTCTCGCCCTATTTTCTGTCTGTCTGTCTCATTCTCGTCCTATTTTCTGTGTCTCTCATTCTCGCTCTATTTTCTGTCTGTCTATCTCATTCTCGCCCTATTTTCTGTCTGTCTCTCATTCTCGCTCTATTTTCTGTCTGTCTCATTCTCGCCCTATTTTCTGTCTGTCTCTCATTCTCGCTCTATTTTCTGTCTGTCTGTCTCATTCTCGCCCTATTTTCTGTCTGTCTCTCATTCTCGCTCTATTTTCTGTC
>JACEEZ010015376.1:365000-370000 GCA_016584305.1 Chionoecetes opilio
CCCTCAGGGCCGTTGGAAGAATCCATCAGGAAAACCTTCCTACCAGCACTGTTAAAAAACTAATTTCATCATAGGAAATGACGTGAGGGAGCTGCTGTCACTTCCACCAAAAACGGGTGGGATGGGGATCACGTCCCTGAAAAAATGGCTGAGGAAAAAACCGTGACTCCATCCACCTCAAAAAGGTCCCCCTCACGAAAAAAATCATAGCTCCAAGACGCAAAGGGAGAAACTGGGCCAGGAATGGGGCGTCTTGGAGCTAAAGAAAACCATGTCTAGGAAACAGACCCGAATGCACAAGTGGAAAGATTGCAACACCTAAAAGACGTCATGCCAATCGACACCCTTTAAGAAAATTCACATTGCACAGGAAACGGGAGCGTCCAATGGCTAACATGCTTGCCTATCAGAGCTAAAGGCTTCAGCCTCAACAAACAAGAATTCGTAGATTGCCGTTGCTCTGAGGTATGGTGGCCCGTGGGAGGGCTACCCAAAAACCTGTGTATGTGGAGATCCAAACAGCGTCGACCATACAATGACATGTTTAAAAGGGAGGATTCGTGTGCCATCAGACACGATGAGGTGAGAGGATTTGACGGCCAGCATGCTCAGGGAGGTATGCCGCCGACGTCACACCGAACCAAACCCTCCCTCCCCCTGAAAAGGCGAACACGTGCAGTACAGGACGGGCCCAAAACCACAACAAACGATGCCCGAGTGGACGTTAAGTGCTCGTGGTTTCTGGACCAAAAGGACAGAGAGCGTTCATGGACATCAGAATCTTCGATCCCCAAAGGCCGCCTGCTACCAGAGGATCCCACTGGAAGCTGCTCCTACCCAAAAGAATGAACGGGGGAAAAAAAAAAAAGGAGTTATGGAGGATAGGATCCGAAATGTAGACCACGGCACCTTCACACCCCTGGTTTCACTACGTCAGGCGGGAGGGCCCAAGGCCAAGTGCTTCTTATTCAAACTAAACAGATGTAATGGCAGAAAAGAAGCACCAGCCAAGAAGCCACGTTGTCGCCTGGATGAGGTGCCGTCTCTCCATCTCCCTGCTCAGGTCTGGCCCCCCTTATGTCTCAGGGGTACTAGATACTCCACCCCCACAACCATCGATTTTGACGGCCTGAACTTTCCAGGCCACTGTAGTGGAGAGCGCATATTAGGTAGATGACGGGAGAGAGGGAGAGTAAGTAGTGGATAAGTAGTAGTAGCCTATGGTTGGAGCCACAGTCAGTAGCGATCAGAGTTTGGGGGTACTGGCCTCCAGTTAATGGAGTCCGCAAAAAACAATCGGTGGAGGTATCTTTAAAAAAAAAAAAAAAAAAAAAAAAAAAAAGTAGTATAGTAGTAGTAGTAGTAGTAGTAATAGTAGTAGTAGTAGTAGTAGTAGTAGTAGTAGTATAGTAGTAATAGTAGTAGTAGTAGTAGTAGTAGTAGTAGTAGTAGTAGTAGTAGTAGTAGTAGTAGTACAGTAAAATGTAATACCCAGTAGATTAAACAAATATTAGTTATGTAGTAGATTTAATAACTTATGTAGTAGAATTACGTACTTAAGTATATTTAGTTTATAGGAATATTAAGCTTATGTATTGTCAGTATAAAGGGTAAGGGAAGATGTAGGAACGTGTTGGAGTTAACCCCTTGAGGCCCAGAACGTAACTTCCATTGTAATTTGGGACCATTAGACGATTTTTAGTGCATATAAGCAATATTTTATAGATATGACCTGTTTAGTATCGTTGCGGCTAACTAATTTGGTATATTCAGTTACTTTTCGTAGTTTTATGGCTCGACAACATGCAATTTTTTATATCGAAGGAAAGATCTGGGCGTGAAGGGGTTAAGTTAAGACAGGGATATAAAGTTTTGTGGGAGTGAGAAAGGATGTATTTACTTGTTGACGTAGACTGATATGAATGGTTACTTGTAGAGAGGAATGGTTACTTGTAGAGAGGAATGGTTACTTGTGGAGAGGAATGGTTATTTGTAGAGAGGAATGGGCTTGTTGATGTAATGGAGAGTTTTCAAAGCTAAGCCGCCAGATGTCTCTCGCGCATCTCACATCCTCTGCCCTTTGAGCCTGAATGATCTATCATTTACCGTAAATTCCCTGTACTTTTTCGGGACATATCAGAATTACCCTTCAATACAACAACTGAAACAGTTCTTAATACAAAATGTAGTTTATCATTTTATTTGTCTGCAGTGGATGAAAATATTGGCAAAAGAATTGAATATTTGAAAACTCAATCTTTAAAAATCGTCTGTTCATGAAAACACGCAAGTTATAGCAGAATGAAGCTTCAGGAAATATTTACTTGTAGGTAAGCAAGCATTCACTGAGTACCTGTTTTAGGTGTATATGTCTCTCTAACGACGAAAATATAACCAAAACACAGTGTGGCGTTCAGCATCTCCACAGAAACCATCCCGCCGGCAGGATCTGCTATAGCTCACTTTCCTGTTGTCATCACACACTCAGCCACCGCGCTCCCTTATACCTCACGGCTCACATCCCTGATACTCCTAACCCCTCAACCCCAGAGGCTGTCATCCTAACTATCATCACCCGCTGATATCTTCACACTGTCTGTCCTCTACTGGAATATTCGCGGCATCCGCTCCCACACACCGGAGACTCGTCTCCTTATTTCGTGCTCTGAGCTTCGGAGTTAAAAACCCGAGCCCCTGTCCACCCAGCAGTGATTGGGTACCGGGTGTTAGCTGGGGGTTTGTAACCCGCCTCCCGGGGTGCTGGCTTCGGCCAACACTATAAGCACTAGCAGACAGCTCTCTAGGGGTAGTTTGTGAGAGAGCTGTCTGGTTACAGCGGAGATCCATCTCAGCTGCGTCGATACGACGAAATTATTCAAACATCAAACATCAGATAAACCTGTTTACATAGGATAAGCCAGAGGACTATAGGGTATTCAGAGGGAAGGGTTGATTGATTGATTCAGAGAGGAGTGTACGTAGCGGCGAGGCTATTTTAGTAAACAAACATTTCTAGTTTTCTACTGTCTAAAATCCGGGACTGTTCGTTGAGGTGCCAAGCACTTAAATTACTTCTTGGTTAAATGTTCGTCGTAAGAGAGACATATACACCTAAAACAGGTACTCAGTGAATGCTTACCTACAAGTAGATATTTCCTGAAGCTTCATTCTGCTATAACTTGCGTGTTTTCATGAACAGACGATTTTTAAAGATAGAGTTTTCAAATATTCAATTCTTTTGCCAATATTTTCATCCACTGCAGACAAATAAAATGATAAACTACATTTTTATTAAGAACTGTTTCAGTTGTTGTATTGAAGGGTAATTCTGATATGTCCCGAAAAAGTACAGGGAATTTACGGTAAATGATAGATCATTCACGCTCAAAGGGCAGAGGATATGAGAGCGCGAGAAACAGGCTTGAGCGTGAGCGTATTAGAAAACTCCCCTTGGCAGTAATGTTTATAATCAATGCTTTTGATTTTTTGCTATTTTTTACTTTTTTTTACTCCCTTCATCCTTCCCATCCATCCCACCCCTGGCAGAAACATGTATTTCATTTCGTGTCATTCAATTTGTTTCAGGACCTGTGGTTGTTGGCAAGTGTGCGGACATTACTGACTCCCTCGTTGAGAAAGCAAGAGTCGAACCCTGGTCCAGAAGGGTTAGGCCAGACTACTGACCATAACGCCACCGCCTCGTCTTCTCCTCGGTCAGGTAAGGCTGCGGCGCCACTGTTGTTTTGATCGACACACTGAAGTGACTCATTGAAGCCCCTAGACCAGTGGTTCTCACACTGTTTGGCATTGTTACCCCAGCAGTGCTGTGATGGACCACCATTACCCCGACCCCTACCCTTTGCAGTTATGTGAAGTTAAAGGAAAGAAAAGTATTGGAATGCTTAATTGTTAATGCTTTTTATATGAGCCAGACGCCATGAACCAGACGAACTCCTGCTCCTTCTCTACTACTACTACTACTACTACTACTACTACTACTACTACTACTACTACTACTACTACTACTACTACTACTACTACTGGCCTTTGGTTATTCGTACACACACATACTTTTATTTGTTATTTACTTATATATATTTTTTTTTCTCTCTGTACATATATATATGTATATAGTATATATATATATATATATATATATATATATATATATAAATATATATATACGTATATATATATATATATATATATATTATATATATATAATGTATATATATATATATATATATATATATATATATATATATATATATATTATATTATATATATATATATACATATATATCTACATATCTATTATCTATATATCTATCTATCTATCTATCTATCTATCTATCTATCTATCTATCTATCTATCTATATATATATATATATATATATATATATATATATATATATATATATATATATATATATATATATATATATATATATATATTTTAAAAAACGTATATTTAAAAAAGAAATAGGGAAAAACTGGTTCACAAATACGGTGGTGAATGATTGGAATGGACTCAGTAGACAGGTAGTTAGTGCGGAGTCATTGGGGAGCTTTAAAGGGAGGCTAGATAAATTAATGGATGGGGATGAAAGGTGGATGTAGGTAGTGTTAAATAACAGGAACTACCACGTGTAGGTCTCACGGCCTCTTGTAGCTTCCATATTTTCTTATGTTCTTATGTTCTAACTCACGACCCGATATACAGAGATGCGCAATACCCCGAGTTAGATGCTTGTACAGTACAAAATGTACAGTAGGCCAACTACCTGTCGCTCATGTGTTCGGATCCGTCCTATTAACTATGTTATGTACAGCCATGAACCACAATCTCCAAGAGGAGGGACAGGTGTGGATTCCCCCTGAAATCTATTGATATTTCAAAACACTAGCCTTATATGATACTGAATAACCAGCAAGCCATAAACTGAAATTAAGTACATATACCTAAAAAAAAAATGAAAAAAACGGAAAGGAACATATG
>JACEEZ010015376.1:375000-382500 GCA_016584305.1 Chionoecetes opilio
GTGCCGTTGAAAAGCCCTGACTCCCGACCAACAACTGAACTGAACTGATAATATGTGTTATGTAGAACCGCCTCCATATTCAATTCCTTATTCCTTATATTTTCCTTACGATACTAAGTCTTACTCTACTGTTTACTCTGCCCACACACTAACTATCTCTTATATTCAGCAGCTTCTATGAATCCAGACTCTATTTGGGTGTTATGTAGAAACGCCTCCATACTACACGGTTAATTCTTCATTCCTTATACTTTATTTACCATACTTACTATACAATTCTCTATCAATTTACCTATTAACCTATATCTACCTATACCTATTTACTCTACACACTACTCGATTCCGTATTCCTTATACTTTTCTTACCATACTTACTACACCATTTACTCTGTTCATACACTAATTATTTCTAATCTAATCACAAACCTAACCTAACCTAACCAAACCAAACCAAACCTAACCTAACTTAACCTAACCTAACTATAGTCACACCTAAATCTCTAAATCTCACTTTCAAATATCAAATGTTTGTTGAAATGTTCGGTATGTTTCCATTTTTTCCCCCACTGTAGCTCGAATTGTATGGCTTATATTTCCATCAGTCACGCCATGATCCGGGGAAGTGCAAACATGCCAGGGTATTTGTCACGCTCTGCACTGTGTTGATTTCATGTTGTTGAACGTGATGCAAACTGGACAGAAGCAAAGCTCTGCAAAACCTACATACTTATTCGTCGAGCCCTGCCATTAAATGATTAGTAAATAAATATATAAATAAATGAGTGGTAAATTATTGGAATGGACTCAGTAGACAGGTAGTTAGTGTGGAGTCAATAGGGAGCTTTAAAAGGAGGCTAGATAATTGCATGGATGGGGATGAAAGGTGGATGTAGGTAGTGTTAAGTAGCAGGAACTACCACGTGTAGGTCTCGCGGCTTCTTGTAGCTTCCTTATTTTCTTATGTTCTTATTACTGTAGCATCATGATAGATCCTTCGTGTGAACTGTGTCACTGTTAATATTTTTTGTAGTATTATAATTATAACATCATTAGAGTCATTACAAATAATTAACGCTGTTATTTGCATGGGTAACGTTATTTATTCAACATTTTCTCACATAAACACCACATGGTATTATAAAGTTCCGGGATTCCTACCATAATTTCGTGATCAACGTACTTTCACGAACCAGTACATTTAGATGAAAGCCCTGCAGGGGGGTGGAACTGGGGAGGAAAGAAGGGGAAGCGTCATGGAGGGTCAGGAAAAACAGAGGGAGGAATAGGAGGCTGGGAGGTCAGGAAGAGATGCGCCACACAACTTTATCAACAATGGAAGGTGGAAGACGGTAGCTGGAGGACATGAGGAGGGTGTCAGGAAGAAAGTTAGTAGAGTGAGATAGGAGAAGGAGGAAGAGGAGGTGCAGGAGACGAAGGGCGTGTTCCGTCATGAAGCAACTAATGAAGTAAATAGCTTTATTATGCACCCACACGAAGAAATGATGGTTTGTTATGCTAATACTTCCATGTTATTTTAGTCAATCTAGGTTTTAGTTGCTATTGAAGAGGGATATATGCTATTTTAAGTAGGAATTTAATATATGTACGAACGACAGTGAAGTTTATATCCTAACGTTCTCACCTCATACCAGTGTTACCATATTTGTGAAGCTAATTTGACTCTCCTAAGTGCCCAGCATTAACCTCTTCACGCCCAGATCTTGCCACATAAAATCGTCTGTTGTTAGCCATAAAATTGCAAAAACTAACTAAATATACCAAATTTGCTAGTGGACAAGGGTATTAAACAGTTCATATCTATAAAACATTGCTTACATTAATTAAAATCGTCTAATGGTACCCAAAATACAAAGGAAATTACGTTCTGGGCCTCAAGGGGTTAAATAGAGAAGTGGTAATAATGTAATAGGTAATAACATGTCAAGACTAAAATGTTATCGTGAATATTTACTTGATGATGGACATTGATCAGGTGTTTTAGGAGCATTGGGCATTGAAGAGGTTGAGGCAATGGATAGAGATAGTTGGGAGCGTATCATCGGCTGTCTAACCTCATAAGACACTATAGGAAAATCTGACGTTAAACAGAAAGATAATGATGATAAGATAGTGTTTCCATAATAGCTACTTTGTTCTATTCTAACAATCCATTCCTCTGCCCATCCTTAACCATGTCACGTTCTCTCTAACCCTTCCCTTGTTTATGCATTGCCACAGTGCCATGGGACCTCTGATAGCTGGCACATTTCCCCCATTTTTACACTCACTAGAGAGACGCAGAGTAAGGGGCGATCGGATAGAAGTTTTTAAGTGGATAAAGGGATTTAATAAAGGAGAGGTAGGAAAAGTTTTTACAGCTAGTAACCAGGGTAGAACAAGAAGTAACGGATTCAAGCTGGAAAAGCGTAGATTCAGAAAAGAAATAGGGAAAAACTGGTTCACAAATAGGGTGGTAAATAATTGGAATGGACTCAGTAGATAGGTAGTTAGTGCGGAGTCATTAGAAAGCTTTAAAGGGAGGCTAGATAAATTCATGGATGGGGATGAAAGGTGGATGTAGGTAGTGTTAAGTATCAGGAACTACCTCGTGTAGGTCTCACGGCCTCTTGTAGCTTCCTTATTTTCTTATGTTCTTCTTCGATATGTTGTAATGACTTGGCAATGAAAATATGATCATTGACTTAAGGTGGGTAAGGTTAGGTCAAGTTATTCTGTTATTTTACTTCTTATATTTTCTTTCCATCTTACTTTCTGAGAATCGTATCAAGAAATAAAGTAATGCCAAAAACATAAATCAGGTTATTCTGTTACTTTACTTCTTATACTTAGTGACTTTCTTGTCATTTGGCGATGAAAATAATATGATTTTTAGCAAGTTCGAGATATGAGACAATTCCAAAACATTTCACTCCGCCAACTTCTCGCTCAGTATAGAATGTTCTCATGAATACTGCTGACGTGTGTTTCCCCTTGAACCCGAGCCTGTTGCTGCCCTCTAATGCCGTATATCGGAAGCTGAATTCGCATTGTTTTCTTTCCTCCTAAAAATGAAGTACAGAAAAAAAGTTCTTTAATCTGTACGAGTCTAGATAACCTGTGTTTGAAATGAGAGAGAGAGAGAGAGAGAGAGAGAGAGAGAGAGAGAGAGAGAGAGAGAGAGAGAGAGAGAGAGAGAGAGAGAGAGAGAGAGAGAGACAGGAAATTAAATGGCTCACAAGGATACAAAGGTAAGTAAATGCAGTAAATGTTGCAACGTAGATCTCAACTGGAAATTATTTTATCATAAGCATTGTGTGTGTGTGTGTGTGTGTGTGTGTGTATGTGTATGTGTGTGTGTGTGTGTAGCTGTGTGCGTGAGGTTGTCAAGGTTTCAATATTTGCTCATAAATATAATTGTTATGAATACGTGTGAAGGCAAAATAGAAACATATTCCTTGATGAAAGTGTACCTAATAGCGTGTGTTGGAAGGTCACTCGGTATTGCGCCGCTGTGATGTCTTTCTGTATGTTCATATCTACGCAATTACTACATTTTACATCGATATTGAATTATGAAATAGAGAATCTTTGGTACCGTGTGTGTGTTGGCAGGTTTTATATTACAAGTAATGGGATGTAGATTGTAATTTTCATGATTCTGATGATGTCTCTGTATTTTCATATCTACGCAAGTACTACATTTTACACTGATATTAACCCCTTCACGCCCAGATCTTTCTTTGCTATATAATATCGTCATTTATTAGCTATAAAATTACGAAGAGTGACTGAATATACCAAACTAACTAGTGGACAAGGATACTAAACAGGTCATATCTATGAAATATGGCGTATATTCACTAAAAATCGTCTAATGGTACCCAGATTACAATGGAAATTACGTTCTGGGCCTCAAGGAGTTCAATTATGAAATGGAAAAACTTTGATTGTAGGTTGGCAGGTTTTATGATACAGATAATGAGATGTAGATTGTAATGTTCATGATTCTGATGATGTCTTTCTGTATTTTCATATCTACACAATTACTACATTTTACACTGATATTAAATTATGAAATGAGAAACTTTGGTACCGTGCGTGAGTTGTCAGGTTTTATAATACAAGTAATGGGTGGTAGATTGTATTTTTTATGATTGGAGAGTTATATAGAGTAAAATATTAGATAGATATTAGATCTTCAGTCAAATAAAGAGATAAATACCACCCATTCAATCAATCAGCCACCCAGTCAGTCAGTCAGTCAGTCAGTCAGTCAGTCAGTCAGAGTCAATCAGCCAGCCAGTCAATCAGCCAGCCAGTCAGTCAGTCAGTCAGTCAGTCAGTCAGTCAGAGTCAATCAGCCAGCCAGTCAGTCAGTCAGCCAGGCAGTCAGTCAGAGTCAATCAGCCAGCCAGTCAGTCAGTCAGCCAGCCAGTCAGTCAGTCAGTCAGTCAGAGTCAATCAGCCAGCCAGTCAGTCAGTCAGCCAGGCAGTCAGTCAGTCAGTCAGTCAGAGTCAATCAGCCAGCCAGTCAATCAGCCAGCCAGTCAGTCAGCCAGTCAGTCAGTCAGTCAGTCAGAGTCAGTCAGCCAGTCAGTCAATCAGTCAGTCAGTCAGTCAGTCAGTCAGTCAGTCAGTCAGTCAGAGTCAATCAGCCAGCCAGGCAGTCAGTCAACCAGTCAGCCAAGTGTTTGTTGATCTTGTAACTTTCTAATTAATTTTCAAGGTCACGATGTCCACTGCAAAATTATCTTTGACCTTTACATTAGCTTATTTCTTCAAGGTTTTTTTGTTATATCTAAACTAATATGCATCATTACTCTGGCTGATGATTAATGAGTTCCACTTCAAGTATGATTAATACATTGATAAGGAAAATAGAAAAAAAGAATGTGTTAAAGAAGTGTTATGTTAAAAAATGATTATGGTATTTGTTATAAGCATCTAATCTCTTTCAAGAAGCTGAGCGGGATTAACTAAGAACACTACGAACAGTTAAGATTCAGTTGAGGAAAAAAATAGTTAAAGCCAGAACTTTGGTGCAAGGTTATTAGGCTTAAGAATTATTAAGTGTTGTAGTCTCTCTCTCTCTCTCTCTCTCTCCTCTCTCTCTCCTCTCTCTCTCTCTCTCTCTCTCTCTCTCTCTCTCTCTCTCTCTCTCCTCTCATCTCTCTCTCTCTCTCTCTCTCTCTCTCTCTCTCTCTCTCTCTCTCTCTCTCTCTCTCTCTCTCTCTTCCCTCTCTCTCTCTCTTCTCTCTCTCTCTCTCTCAAAAAAAAAAAAAAAAAAAAAAAAAAAAAAATCATTACACTGTATTCCTCAGAGATATATTTAACTAGACACTTTTCGGAAATATTTAAAGTGAAAAATTCTACACGCTGAAGGAAACTATTTTGACAAGCTAAAAATTCCTTCCGTTTGCGTGCGTGAGATGCAGGTTTGCGTGCAGAGAGTGCGTGCAGATTGAGTAGTGAGGAAATGGGTCGTTTTGGTCATGGTATCAGCTTTGTCCCTCAACCTTCATCCCGTCTTGCCTTTCTCTGCCTTCATTTCCCTTCCCTTCCCTTCCCTTCCTTCCTTCCTCTCATTCTTTATTCTTATCATCATCGTCAACTTCTCTTCCTCATCTCATTCCCTCGTCCCTTCATCCTTCTCACCATTCCCTTTCCTTTCGTTCCTCTCCCTCACACACTCATCACACCATCACACTCCTCCACACCACACACACACACACACACACACACACACACACACACACACACACCACGCCACCCCACCACGCACCACACACACACACCACACACCACCCACACACACCACACCACCACGCACCACAACGCACACGCACCACCACCACCACGCAGCACGCACGACGCACGCACACACACACACACACACCACACACACACACACACACACACACACACACACACACACACACACACACACACACACACACACACACATATATTCGTTTACGTGAAATGTTCAGTTTTTTCCCTATTTTTTATTCCTCCATTTCTTTCTCAATCTTTCTTTTCCCTCCTCGTTTTTCCTTTCCCCTCCCCTTCGCCCCAGACTCTCTCTCTTTTTCTTTTTTTTTCTTTTTTATTTAAACAACTTACATCATGGTTGACATGGGGCTACAAATTGGTAAGGAGGTTGATGAAGGCATTAAGTGGCAGAAGCTAAAGATGTCCCCTGTCCCGGAGACATCTATCCGAAAGCTATGCCTTGTAAGATAATAACTAAGTAGTAAGTAAGTACACAGTGTTACAGGCTGAGGGTCACTATCCGTCACAGGCACTTGTCAGGCGCACTATTGACACGTACACTGCATGTCACTGTGTCTACTAAGTGTCAATGTGTGTCACTGTGTCACTGTGTGTCACTAATGACACGACACTATCACGCCTTACGGGCACTAAGGCGGATGTGAGCGGCACCATCTGTGGGCCACCACCTTCACCTGCTGGGTGTGCATGGCCACGACATCCACCTCAACCGTGAAGGCGTTCCACAGTGTCGCCGTGGCCCAAGTAAAGGCTCGCTGGCCCATCACGGTGTGGGTCCTCGGGGCCTCGAGGAGATCACCTGACACTACCGTCCTCGTAGCGCTGGCATGTTTCCTCGCTGGCGGGGTCTAGGCCAATGTGGTAGAGCACTGCGTTGTGATCAGAGCTGCCAACTCTGTTCAGCTGGCTGCACTGCACTGAATCTGCAGGTAGATCAGTGAGCACTGGGTCCAGAGAGCCACCTCGTACGTGTGTGGGGAAGGTGACGTGATTGGTGAGCCCATGGACCACGTCACCTTCCCCACACACGTACGAGGTGGCTCTCTGGACCCTGTGCTCACTGATCTACGCTCCTCTGCTCTCTCTCTCTCTCTCTCTCTCTCTCTCTCTCTCTCTCGTCTCCTTCTCTCTCTCTCTCCCCTCTCTCTCTTCTCTCTCTCTCTCTTTGTATAGTCCAATAACCTTGTAGTTGGTACTTGCAAAGTGTCTAGATAGGATCAAAATATCTTATCTTATCTCTCTCTCTCTCTCCCTTTTCTCTCTCTCTCTCTCTCTCTCTCTCTCCCCTCTCTCTCTCTCTCTCTCTCTCTCTCTCTCTCTCTCTCTTTTCTCTCTCCCCTCCCCCCCCTAAGAACACAAACGTGGCTATCACCAAGAAGATATTGATGAGGCAAACGACAAATCGAGTGGGATTTAACCTAAAGCGGGCTGTAGAGAGAGAGAGAGAGAGAGAGAGATAAGGTTGTGTTTGAGGGATACAGAGAGGAAGGAGGAGGGAGGAAGAGAGGGGTAAGGTGGAAAGAGAAGGAAGGATGAAGCGAGAGAGAGAGAGAGAGAGAGAGAGAGAGAGAAAAGAGAGAGAGAGAGAAAGAGAAAGAGAGGGGGGGGGGGGGGGGAAATGGGTTCAGACTTGAGGCCGATTTCGTATCTGCGCCAAATCCTCATCGTGTTCTGACTCGGTACAATTTGCATATAAAAAGAATTTCG
>JACEEZ010015376.1:385000-392500 GCA_016584305.1 Chionoecetes opilio
ATTCGCGGATTTGTGTGTGTAAGGCAATGGGTACATGTTGACGTATATAGGAATAGTTGTGACGAATGTGACGTATATAGGAATACTGTGACGTATATAGGAATAGTTGTGACGTAGGTATTAGTGTAGCAAGATATTCCTCATTCCATCAGCTGGTTTTTTCGTACGCGGTTTTCTGATTCGCGGATTTGTGTGTGTGAGGCAATGGGTACATGTTCTCCGTCCCACACACATGGTCCGTGGCCTTGCCCACCGGTCTGTTGCCTGAAAGATGGATGAGAGAAAAGGAAGGGAAGGATTGGGGCAAGAATAGGGGTAGATAGGTAGCAAGAGCGAAAGATGGATGAGAGAAAAGGGAGTGTAGGATAGGAGCAAGAAAAGGGAGGGATTGGTAGAGAGAGTGAGATGAAGGACTGAGGTTATGTGTGTAGGAATGTTTGGTTAGTTAAGCCCTTTAGTTTGTAAGTTCCTTCATTGTCTGCTGCCAAACAAATGCTGAATAAAACACTGTAATGTGAAACGGTGCAAGGTCGGATTCGAACCCCTGGACCCATGAACCCCTGGAGGTCTTAGCCACCTCTCCATACTGAGGTTGAAAGGTAATGACAGGCAACCCTACCTGCTATTACCCCAACCTCAACTCGGTGAGGGCAGCAAGTGACTTCAATCTATCACGGCCAGGACTGTCAACAAATATAATCAATTAAGACAAATTTATGTTTTTGACACAATTTGCCTTATTTGTTGAACATTCGCACAATTGTTACTTGCGAAAGAAGAATATGAGAAAAATTGATAGTCAGCCAATTACTTTTCCTCTACACACACACCCACCCACCCACCCACCCACCCACCCACCCACCCACACACACACACACACACACACACACACACACACACACACCTATCATTAAACCTATATATCTAGGGTGAACTACTGGCTCTGGTTGGTGATCTCCTGTATCCCTTTTTCCTTCTCTCTACTTGTTGGTGAAGGGTGACACCTGTTGCCCCTCCCCGAGACCTGTTGGCGGCGGGACCTTTACGAGCAGTCCCCGGGGCGAAGATTGGCTACGTGCCCAGACCACTTCATGGGCTTCCCGCGGCCTACTTTTTGCGGCTCCTTTTTCTCCTTTATGCTTTTCCTGCGGCTCCTTTTTCTACTTTTTGGTTTCCCGCAGCTACTTTTTCTCTTTTTTATTTTCCTGCGGCTCCTTTTTCTCTTCGTATTTTCTCGCGGCTATTTTTTACGGTCCATTTACTTCTTTTTGCTTTTCCTGCGGCTACTTTTTCTCTTATTGTTTACCCCGCGGCTCATTGTTGCCCTACTTTTTCTCCTGTTTGCTTTTCCGCGGCTCTTTTTTGCCCTCCTTTTACTTATTTTTGCTTTTCCCACTTTTTCTACTTTTTGCTTTTCCCGCGTCCCCATTTGTGTTATGCCTTTCTTGTATGATACTGGTATGCGTCTTGGTTACGTTTACAGAGAAGTTACATTCAACATTACATTGGAGTTTAGTAACTTACAGACTAAAGGTTACATTCTTCATGCTCCCTATCTTTAAGTCTTACTCTGGTCCTTATAATAGTCACTTATCACTATCACTCAGCTCTGACCAGCAACCAGTTGTTCACCATCACTTTGAATTCCTGGACACTCGCTCCGTTAAAGTCTGTTCGTGATATCGGCGTGTTCCACCAACTGATATATGTGTTTGTGAACTGGCGCTGGTGGTGCCACGTACGGCAGCGGGGCTGTAATAGCACACCAGGAGCCAGAGTGGTAGCACGGGTGGTGACCGGAGCCAGTCGGTATGGCTGCCACAACGCCTGAAGGTGACTCACACGCTTCACCTGCACCTTGAACACCACGGTGAGTCCCGCCACGTCACGTCGGTGTTGGAGGGTGGTGAGATGTGGCTCCTGTCCGGCATTATTGTCTTCGATGATCCTCACCGCTCGGGCCTGTACCTTGTCCAGGAGGGCGAGGTGTTTATTGGCCGCCCCGCCACACGCGAGGCACGCGTACTCCAGGGAGGAGCGAACCTGCGCCTTGTAGAGGATTTCTAGCCCCCTACCGTCGAGAAGCCACGACATCCTCCTCAGAGATGCCAGCTTCCCTGAGGCCACTCTAGCGAGCCGCTCGATGTGGGTTCTGAAGGTCAAACTACGGTCGTAGGTGACCCCCAGTACCTCCACCTCGTCTTGCGGTGCCTGTGTGTCCCCGTTGAATTTAAGGCGCAGAGCTGCACCCGACCTAAAGACGTTGAGAAGCTGCGTTTTGTGGGAAGCAAACTTCGCTTGCCACATGCTGCCCCAGGCTGCGATGCGGCTTAGCGCGTCGTTGAGCTGGGACGTGGTGGCAGTTTCCTCCTCTGGGCTGTAGCTCTGGGTCAGGGTGATATCATCCGCAAAAGCCTTCGCCCTTGGGATGAGGTGCAGCAAGTCATTAATGTAGATGTTCCAGAGCAGAGGGCCGAGGCACACCTTGAGGGACTTCCCTGAGGCACACCTGCTCTGATGGGCTGTACCTCGGACTCCCGACCATTGACAGTCACCCTCAGGTGTCTGTCCCTCAGATAGTCTCTGAGGAGAGGCAGGAGTGTCCCGTCTATGCCGGCGGCGCGGAGCTTTGTGACCAAAGCTTCATGCCACACCCGGTCAAAGGCGCTTTCGATGTCCAGCGCCACGACGGCAGTGGCCTTGCCTTGGTCCAGGGCGGCACTCAGGTCAGAAGCCAGCAGTAGGTGCAGGTCTGCCGAAACCCAAACTGCCTGGTGCAGAGCAGGTGGTGCCTCTCGAGGTGCTCCGTGATTCTCGAGGCCACGACGGTCTCCATCACTTTGCTGAGCACCGGCAGCAGGGACACAGGGCGGTAATTTTTTTCCTCTGACTTTCCACCCTTCTTGTGAACTGGAACCACATTACTGGTTTTCCAGGACTTAGGCCAGGTGCTGGTCTGAAGGCAATGATTGAAAAGTGAGGCGAGTGGACGCGCCAGCTCATTGGCACACTGGTGAAGCAGACGGGGACTGGTGTTGTCTGGCCCCACCGCTTTTTTTTCTTCCACTTTTAATAAAATATCTTTAACTTCACTTTCACTTGTTTTCACTGACACTAGTTTTTCACTGATTATGTCCGGCAGTGTCGGTGGTGACCTCTCAAGGTCGGCGATGCACACTTTTCCCGCGAAGTGGCTGGCCAGGAGGTTCGCCTTGTAGTACAGGAGCATTAGTAAAAATTTAACGAAAACCTAGAAAAAAAAAGTAGAAAGCTGATTTTTTCAGGGGAGCTCCAGAAAACCATAAGCATGTTCACTGTGCAAAGTTCTGCAAATTCAACCTGGTGGCATTTTCAAAATTGAAGATGGCCGCTATAACAATTTGCGATAAATGGTTAAAATACCAAAATCGGCATAACTGGCAACTTATTACAGTGGACCCATGCCATGTTCATTTTGAGTTAAAATAAATAGCATAAAGTGTAATTACTAGTAGTCAGCGACCAGACTATTGAACAAGAATTGATGCGGCTGCTAAAGACTTCCGGAGGTATGGCTCGTGGTCGAGGATTTACAGACAGCACACTCAATAAATGGGTGCATGCTATGCCCAGATGCATCCCAATATGCGATGCCCTGGAATGTTTCACTGCAGTCCAGTCACACATCTGACCAGCACGTAGATCTGCGTGCTAGCAGTACAGCCAGAGATGCTAAAGACTATGAGACCTTCCTCAACTGGCTCAAAGTACACTCTCCATTTTCATATGGAGACCATGATGCTCTGGTCTGTGTAGCAAGCGGTGTTGTTGCTGGCAAGTGTGTAAATGCAGATCAAGCATTTGATATTGGTGTCAAGGCTGCTTCTGTAATGACTGGCGAAACCTATGCTGACGTAAAATTAAAACGAAAAGACCGTGTGACCAGCATCAGTGGTGACAAAAATCAGGTCACTGTGCGAGGTGTTGAGGTGGAGGTGAATAGAACAGTATTGTTCATGAGGGTCACATGTGTGAGGGGTGGGGAGGGAGAGGAGAGGGGTGGGGAGGGAGAGGGAGAGGAATCAGAGGGAGGAGGGGGATTGCACTCCCTGGAGACGGCGGGCACAAGCTCACCGTCAATTTTGTCAGGTCTGGCTGTACACGCTACTGACCTCTGCTGCTTTACCTCGCTGGCGTGGGTGGCCAGGAGAGTGTCCACGATAGACAACGCCTCCACCAGCACACGCCGCTTGTCTGCGAGGTCCTCTGGAACAGACCTGTAGTTGTTCAGATTGTTTTTTGTGGAGGTCAGGTCCCGTCGGAGATTTCTGACAAAAATTTTTTTTTTTTTTTCCTCTCTTTCTCTTTTTTTTTTTTATTCATACCGAGTTACAAAACATCAAACAGAGTATGTTACTATTCATATTACATAAAATGTGTGACATTTTACAGGCTAAAGGAGGCATAATTAGTGTTCCCCTATCTAAAAGCCCAACTCTAGATAATTGTGATCTCCTTGCCTTCACCTCAGCAGCCACGCGTTCACAAGTTCCTTGAACTCTTGAACAGTTGTACCGCCAACTTGCACCAAGGCGTGGCTGCGAGGCAAGGAGTACATTCCCCCCCCTCTCTCTCTCTCTCCTCTCTCTCTCTCTCTCTCTCTCTCTCTCTCTCTCTCTCTCTCTCTCTCTCTCTCTCTCTCTCTCTCTCTCTCTCTCTCTCTCTCTCTCTCTCTCTCTCTCTCTCTCTCTCTCTCTTCGTTCACAGTTTCCTTGAACTCCTGAACAGTTGTACCGACAAGGCGTGGCTGCGAGACAAGGAGAGCATTCCCCCCCCCCCCCCCTCTCTCTCTCTCTCTCTCTCTCTCTCTCTCTCTCTCTCTCTCTCTCTCTCTCTCTCTCTCTCTCTCTCTCTCTCTCTCTCTCTCTCTCTCTCTCTCTCCTCTCTCTCCTCTCTCTCTCTCTCTCTCTCTCTCTCTCTCTCTCATTACAATTAACTATGTTTACAAACAATAAAACACTTCTGCTATCTGCTCATAAAGTAGTGAATAGGTACCGAAAAAAAGGAAGATAAAGTACAGTAGTAATTCTTGTCGCAGTGCGTGCGAGAGAGAATTATAAACGGTGAGAATAATGTGGGTGGGTGGATGGTTGTGGATGGTGGTGGGTGGGGTGTGGCGTAATGGCAAGGCGAGTACTCCGTGACAGAGTATAAATTAGCCCACCAGTGTACCTCCAGGGCCTCGACAACCGCTCGGAACTACCATTTCCGCCACTGCCTCCCGGGAACTGAAAGCAACAGTCGCCTCCACTCAGCGCTTCATGTTAGAAAGTTGTGATGGACGTACTTGTTTTGTCAAGTTGAGAGAGAGAGAGAGAGAGAGAGAGAGAGAGAGAGAGAGAGAGAGAGAGAGAGAGAGAGAGGAGGAGGAGAAGTGTTAGCGTTTGAGGCGAAGGGGTAAAGGGAGAGGAAAGGAAAAACTAGGAGGGAAAAGAAAGATTGAGAAAGAAAAGTGAAGAGAGAGAGAGAGAGAGAGAGGAGAGAGAGGAGAGAGAGAGAGAGAGAGAGAGAGAGAGAGAGAGAGAGAGAGAGAGAGAGAGAGAGTTAGCGTTTGAGGCGAAGGGGTAAAGGGAGAGGAAAGGAAAAACTAGGAGGGAAAAGAAAGATTGAGAAAGAAAAGTGAGAGAGAGAGAGAGAGAGAGAGAGAGAGAGAGAGAGAGGAGAGAGAGAGAGAGAGAGAGAGGGGTTAGTGTCTGAAGCGAACGGGGAAAGGCAGAGGAAAGGAATAACTAGGACGGAAAAGAAAAATTGAGAAAGAAAATTGGAAGAATAGATAAATAGGGAAAAACTGAACATTTGACGTAAATTAATCCATGTGTGTGTGTTTGTGAGAGAGAGAGAGAGAGAGAGAGAGAGAAGAGAGAGAGAGAGAGAAGTTTTGGGAAAGATGTTCCAGTTTTGCAATGAGTTTGTGAGGAAGGAGTCTTATAATTAGCTCGTACACCCTTGAGAATATATCTTATTACTTCTTAGATAATAAACTCGTAAGGCGTGGCTGTTTACCTTACGACCTACACACACCTTCCATATTAGAAGAGGTAGAACAAGAAGTAACGGATTCAAACTGCAAAAGCGTAGATTTAAAAAAGAAATAGGGAAAAATTGGTTCACAAATAGGGTGGTGAATGATTGGAATGGACTCAGTCATCAGGTACGTTAGTGCTGAGTCAATAGGGAGCTTTAAAAGGAGGATAGATATTTCATGGATGGGGATGAAAGGTGGATGTAGGTAGTGTTAAGTAACAGGATTTTTTTTTTTTTTTTTTTTTTTTATTATACATGTTGTGCCTATAGCGCCTGTAGGCAGTGGTGACCCAGGGCTCGGATGGTAGGCTCTGGAGGTTCACTTGAGGGCTCGGATGGTTGGTCCTCGCCCGTGGTGGCGCAGGCAGGATTCTTATAGTGACGCCTGTGATTAGAGGCTCATGCCGCCCCCCTGTGTCCTCCGATGCACTCGCAATCGAAGGTAGAGTTGATGGGCAGGGCATGTGGGTGTTCTTAGGCCACTCGACGGTGCAGAAAGGTTTTGGTTTTCTTCGGGGATCGAACTCGGGTCACCGAGAACGCCAGTCGGAGACGCTAACCACTCCGTTACCGCCTCCCCTATTACGGGGAGACCTACACTACCACGTGTAGGTCCCCCAGCCTCTTGTAGCTTCCTTATTTTCTTATATCATCACCTTATACCTTGCCATCAATTTTTCTTCTTCACATCACAAAGGACTGGCCAAGAGGGGAAAAGGAGGTAACAAAATGCCCGCTTAGTTGCCAGTCCCTATAGAGAAGACAGTAAGAGAATAAAGAAAGTAGTATCGTTAATTCTAAGTATAGTATTAATGTTGACTAACTTGTTTGCCTGTTTAGCTTGCTTAGACACCTTGAGAAACATAGAGAAGGGGTAACTGTGGCAAACCGGATTATCGTATAGTGTTAAGCCGGCCACACACACACCGGCGCGGCCTGTCCGGCCGACGAAAAGGGGCGTGGCTAGAGGCGGCCGGTGTGTGTGTGGGGGTGTTTTTCATCCGGCGCGGCCTGTCGCAGCGGCCGGATGAAAATTAGTCGGCGCTTGAAAATTCCGTCCGGCGCGGCCTGCCGCCTGCGTGTGTGTGGGTGCCTTCCGGCGCGGCCCGCCCCTCGCTCGGCCAGATAATGACTAATTGTACCAGTTATAATTGTATTTATGATACTATAGCTATTATATATGACGTATTATATATAGTATGACGTATTATATATAAGTATTATATATGGCTGCACATGCAGCCATCACCAACAAGTCATTTTCGGACAGCGGATTCATGTTGTCACCACGGTGGTCCGACGTGTACTGTATATTTTCATGAGGCGGCTGGTGTGTGTGTGGGTCTCGTCCGGCGAACGATGCCTCGCCACTTTTTGTCGGCCGGACAGGCCGCGCCGGTGTGTGTGTGGCCGGCTTTATGAGTGAGGACTGAGTAA
>JACEEZ010015376.1:400000-410000 GCA_016584305.1 Chionoecetes opilio
AATGGTAAGTAGAAATAGTGGTAGTGATTGGTGGTGGTGGTATATAATGGTAGGTAGTAATAGTGGTAGTGGTGGTGGTGGTGGTGGTGGTTTATAATGGTAGGTAGTAATAGTGGTAGTGGTGGTGGTGGCTTATAATGGTAGGTAGATATAGTGGTGGTGGTAGTGGTTAGTCGTAGTGGTGGTGGTTTATAGTGGTAGTAGTGGTAGCAGTGGTGGTAGTAGAGGTAGTAATGGTAGTAATAGTAGTAGTGGTGGTAGTAGTAGTAGTGGTGGTAGTAGTAGTAGTGGTAGTGGTGGTGGTGGTAGTAATGGGGAGTTTTCAAAGCTAAGCCGCCAGATGTCTCTCGCGCATCTCATATCCTCTGCCCTTTGAGCCTGAATGATCTATCATTTACCGTAAATTCCCTGTACTTTTTCGGGACATATCAGAATTACCCTTCAATACAACAACTGAAACAGTTCTTAATAAAAATGTAGTTTATCATTTGATTTGTCTGCAGTGATGAAAATATTGGCTAAAAATGAATATTTGAAAACTCAATCTTTAAAATCGTCTGTTCATGAAAAACCAGTTCAGCAGTATGGGCTTCAGAAAATCTACGCCTGAGGTAAGCATTCACTGAGTACCTGTTTTGGTGTCTAGTCCTCTCTTAATCGGACACGAAATATAACCAAAACCTCAGTGTGGCGTTCAGCATCTCCCACAGAAACCATCAACGCGGCAGTCTGCTATCTCTACTTCCTTGTCATCACACACTCGCACCCAGACCGCTCCCTTATACTCTCCGGCTCACATCCTGATCTCTCCAACCCTCAACCCCAAGGCTGTCATCCTAATATCATCCCCCTGACTCTTCACACTGTTGTCCTCTACGGAATATTCGCGGCATTCTCACGATTACCGGAGACTCGTCTCCTATTTCGTGTCTGACTTCAAGTTAATGCTGCCTCCGAAAACACTTTCTTATTTACCCCATATCCTGATTCGAATTACGATTTTGTTCCTCTTCTTGCTTGTTTGTCCTCCAGAAAACAACCCATATGTTCCTAAACGTAATTCTCACTCTAGGGAACTCATTGTCTTTAAATAAACTCCTGTTTGCACCTACTGATTTAGTCTTCTTCCTCTAACATAACCTGTTGACATAGGAAACCATAGGACTATAGGGTATCAGAGGGATAAGGGTGATATGATTCAGAGAGAAGGGTGATTGAGTGGAGGGAGCTATTGTAGTAACAACATTTCTACTGCTTGCATACAGGACTGTCATTGAGTTGTCAAGTCACTTTAAAATAGTCTTGGTTAATGTCGTCGTAAGAGATACATACACCTATATGGTAGTATAGGTATATGGTAGTATAGTAGTAGTAGTGGTGTAGTAGTGATAGAAGTATAGTGGTGGTAGTAGTGATGAGTAGTAGTGGTGGTAGTAGTAGTAGTGGTGGTAATAGTGGAAAGTAGTGTGTATAGTAGTAGTAGTAGTAGTAAGTAGTGGTGGTAATAGTCGTACTAGTGGTAGTAGTAGTAGTATAGTAGTAGTAGTAGTGTGTGGAGGTTTATAGTGTAGTAGTAGTAGTAGTAGTAGTAGTAGTAGTAGTAGTAGTAATAGTAGTAGTAGTAGTAGTAGGTGGTGGGGTGGAGGTTTTATAGTGGTAGTAGTAGTAGTAGTGAGTAGTGGTGTAGTAGTAGTAGTAGTAGTAGTAGTGGTAGTAATAGAGTAGTAGTGGTAGTAGTAGTAGTAGTAGTGTAGTAGTAAGTATAGTGGGTGGAGCGTTTAAAGTGGTAGTAGTATAGTAGTATACGTAGTATATAGTAGTAGTAGAGTAGTAGTAGTAGTGTGGTGAGTTTATAGTTAGGTAGTAGTAGTAGTCGTGGTGGAGGTTTATAGTGTAGTATAGTAGTAGTAGATAGTGTGTTGTAATAGTGTAGGTAGTGGTAGTATAGTATATTGATGCACAGAATTAAACGCCAGCATTAAATTAAAATCACTGCTACCATTACACGTTTGTCATTTAATATCAGCGTTCTTAGTGCTTTTGCCCAATCGACATACCTTAATTAAACGTCATTACTATTCGATTCCAATATTATTAACCTAATACTTCTAATATTACTACAACCATCTGTACCTTGTTGTGCCTGTCGGCCGATATTTGTGACCATTCGCTGTTATATAGTTGTAGAAGACATCCCTGTTTTCAGCTAATTCTGTTGCTCTCCATAATTCGCACCTAAGTCTCTTAGAATAGCCCTGCTCTGCCACTTCCTGTTTCCCTGTCTCTCTCTCCCATCTCCCCCCCCCTCCTCTCTCTCCCCCCCCCCCCTTCCCGTCATTTCCTCCTACACGTCATCCCCCGTGCCCCCCCCCATCCCCCCCTGTGCCTATCTCCCTACTGCTCTCTCTCTCTCTCTCTCTCTCTCTCATCTCTCTCCTCTCTTCTCTCTCATTCTCTCTCTCTCTCTCTCTCTCTCTCTCTCTCCTCTCTCTCTCTCTCTCCTCTCCTCTCTCTCTCTCTCTCTCCTTCTTCTCTCTCTCTCTCTCTCTCTCTCTCTCTCTCTCTTAAGCCATAATAATATCAATGCTATCTAGCCATGTCTAATTCACCCGGACTAAATGTTTATATGCACTAAACAGATAATAAATGCCCAATGGTTGGTGTGCGAGAAAAGGAAATGTACATCCTTAGAAAGGAGACCGGTGGCAAGAACCCCTGGGCGGACCCCGGGGCGGGAAGGGGGAAGGAGGACAACGACGGCCGGGATCCCCAGCGAGATGGGAGCAGCAGCCAGCGAGGGAGCCAGGGAGGAGGGTGGGCGGCCTGCTGCCCTGCCACCACTACTGCATTGCCGCCGCCGCCCCCCCCCTCCGCAGCCGCCACCCCCACCTCCCCGCCGCCACCACCACCGCCACCGACACTGCACGCCACCACCACCCACACTGGAGGAGCAGAAATGAAAACCGGAGAGTGAACGCCATATGGAAGGATCTGACAGAGGCTGAAACAACCAACCTAGGGGGCTAGCTGGCATGGTCTACAAGCACTCTTGAACCACCAAAATGCGGGGCCACCACCAAAATCACCAAGGAAATGGCTGCCCTCCTCAACTGCTACAACCTCGACACAGCCTCTATCACCGTTTGCCCTCAAACTGCTTTTTCTGTTGCCAAAGCTTTTCTTTCAAAAGACACACAAGAAGAGCAAGACAAGAGATAACGTAAAGGCAGTCTCAAAGAAGAGTGGAACTGTGGCTTGAAAACAAACGAGACGAGCTCCTGGAGGAGGCCAGGGCCATACAGAAGAGACTGCTGAGACCCTCCATCAACCGTCACAGAGAAGAGGATAAAGCCCGTAGCTTTGCCGACAGGATGCGACAAGGCAACGTGTCTCGGCACTGCGGGCCCTCAACGAGAATGAGTCCGGCGGTGCTGTTGGCCACCTCACAAGGGAAACCATCAGACCGCTGGAGGAAAAACATCCTCCTCCCAGCGACTTAACGGACTCAGACTGCAGGGCATGCACATACCCCCGAACAGTGTCATTTACGAGATGATCACGGGGGAAATGGTGTGGAAGAAAATCCCTCCAGACACATGGCAGTTGCTGGTCCCTCAGGCCTGGATGCGAGAGGTGTGGCGTCGCCTGCTGAGCAGCACCATTTGTGGCAGTGGCGCTAGTGACCTCTGCAGTGCTCTCGCAGCACTAGCAAGGAAACTTGCCACCACCACTTGTCACCATCTCGACGCCTTCACAGCCTGCCGCCTCATTCCCCTGGACAAGAAGCCAGGATGCAGACCCATTGGCATCGGCGAAGTCATACGACGCGTCGTGGGTAAATGCATCATGGCTGTCGTCAAGGAGGATGTGAAGAGGGCGGCGGGGAGCCTCCAGGTATGCGCAGGGCAACAGGCAGGAGGGGAAGCAGCCATCCACGCCATGAGGGAGATCTTCGCCCAAGAAGACTGTGAAGCGGTTCTGTTAGTGGACGCAAGAAACGCGTTTAACTCCATCAACAGAAAAACGATGCTTCATAATATAAAAATCAAGTGTCCTTCCCTGGCTACATACGCCGATAACACTTATAGTGAACCCTCTAATTTATATGTAAATAGGAGTGGTAGCAATAAGGCTAGGGTGTTAGAGTCAAGGGAAGGAACAACTCAAGGTGACCCAGTGGCCATGGCGATGTACGCCCTTGGCATGTCAGTCCTTCAAGACGTGATTGCGTTTGAAAAAACCAAGGTGAAGCAGGTGGCATATGCTGACGACCTGTCAGGGGCCGGCAAATTACAGGACCTAAGCCACTGGTGGGGGTTAATACAGGCCAATGGCCCTACCATAGGATACACACCCAACGCCGCTAAATCCTTCCTCATCGTCAAGCCAGAGCACTATGACGGGGCTGTAAACATTTTCAGTGGCAGTGGAGTTGTGGTAACGAAGGAAGGACAGCGGCACTTGGGTGCTGTTATTGGAACAGAGGAGTATAAGAAGGAGTACGACGGAGAGAAAGTGTCTGAGTGGGTACACGAGGTCGATGTCCTGTCAGCCATGGCCAAGACCGAGCCTCACGCAGCCTACGCGGCATACACGCATGGCCTGCAACATCGGTGGAACTTCGCCATGCGCACCATCCCGGACATCAGCCCTCTCCTCAGACCGCTGGAGGAATCTATAAAGAACAACCTTCATACCAGCGTTACTGAGATCTCCCGTCCTGGGGAATGACGCGAGGGCGTTGCTCGAACTCCCTCCAAGACTAGGCGGGATGGGAATCACCTCTCCTGAGAAGGTGGCTGAGGTGGAGAACCTCAACTCCATCAACCTTACCAGGTCCCTCACGGATATGATCATCGCTCAGGACGCACAAGGTGAAATCGACCAAAGTGCGATCGCTGAGCAAAAGAAACGATTCTCACGAGACAGGCAGCAAGGGCAGAAGACCAGCCTTGAACACCTTTCGACCATCCTGCCTCCAGACACCGTGAGAAAAATCCACATCGCACAGGAGACGGGAGCGTCCAAACTGGCTAACATCACTACCAATCAGAGCAAAGGGCTTCAACCTCAACAAACAGAATTTGTCGATGCCGTTGCTCTGAGGTACGGCTGGCCAGTGGAAGGACTCCCCAACACCTGTGTGTGTGGATCCCCCAACAACGTAGACCACACCATGACGTGCAAAAAAGGGGGGATTCGTGTGTATCAGGCACGACGAGGTGAGGGACCTGACAGCCAGCATGCTCAGGGAGGTGTGCCAAGACGTCCCACCGAGCCAACCCTTCTGCCTCTAATGGGGAACTCCTGCGGTACAGGACAGCCAATACTGCCCCTGAGGCTCGCGTGGACATCTGTGCTCGGAGATTCTGGACCAGAGGGCAGCGGACCTTTTTGGACATCCGGATCTTCGACCCGATGGCCGCCTCCCATCGTGAGCTCTCCCTCGAGGCTGTCCACCACAGGAACGAGCTGGAGAAGATAAGGGCCTATGGCGATAGGATCCTGCAAGTCGACCATGGTACCTTCACGCCCCTGGTCTTCACCACATCTGGCGGTATGGCCCCCAAGGCTAGGAGCTTCTACTCAAGACTAGCTGACTTGATGTCAGTAAAGAAGCACCAGCCAATGAGCTCCGTCGCCGCCTGGATGAGGTGTCGCCTCTCCTTCTCCCTGCTCCGGTCTGCCCTCCTGTGTCTCAGGGGTACGAGATACTCCACTCCCTCTAACACGGACATAAGTGACCTCGATTGCGAGGCCACATTGGTAGAGAGTGGGATAAGGGTGGATAGGTTAGGAATAGAGTAGGTTTATAAATTTAGGGGTAGTTAGTAAATGTATGTATTTTTAGGGGTAGTTGTAAGGTTGGATGCCACAGTCAATAGCGAGGTGGGGCTATGGCGTACCCGCCGCAAATAAAGAGGCGGTGGAGGTATCTTTTAGTAGTGTAGTAGTAGTAGTAGTAGTAGTAGTAGTAGTAGTAGTAGTGGTGGTAATAGTCGTAGTAGTGGTAGTAGTAGTAGTAGTAGTAGTAGTAGTGGTGGTGGAGGTTTATAGTGGTAGTAGTAGTAGTGGTAGGTAGTGGTGGTGGTGATGAGCTTTTAAAATCCGACAGATGGCGTCCAGAAGGAAGCCTTGATCCCCTCTTTACCCTGGCGAATCCTCTTCCTTAGACAGTATCTTCTCTTACCCTCCTCCTCCTCCTCCTCCTCCTCTTCCTCTTCCTCTTCCTCCTCCTCTTCCTCTTCTTCCTCCTCCTCCTCCTCCTCACTCCTCCTCCTCCTCTTCCTCTTCCTCTTCCTCCTACTCCTCGTCGCTCATATCACACTTAATTACTTATTCATAGTTTTTTTTCATGTAGTTTATCTTTTTATTTTCCATTTCCTTTTTTATTGGCCTTGTGTTTATGCATGGAGGTACTTATTTTCCCACTAAAGGTACTCTTGCTTTCTCTCTTCTCTCTCTTCTCTCTCTCTCTCTCTCTCTCTCCTCTTCTCTCTCTCTCTCTCTCTCTCTCTCTCTCTCTCTCTCTCTCTCTCTCTCTCTCTCTCTCTCGCCAAATCCATCCCAGTTACTCGTCATTCAGTAAAAATCGTTGACTGACTGAATTGAGTAAAAGTTTCTCAGACGAAAAAAATTTAGACGCAACGAGCTTCATGGTAATTTACTTCGTTTCCTTTCGGTGGTGGTGGTGGTGGGGGTGGGGGTGGTGTGGTGGTGGTGTGGTGGTGGTGGGGGTGGGGGTGGTGTGGTTGTGGTTGTGGTGGCGGTGGTGGTGGTGGTGGTGGTGGTGGTGGTTGCGTTGGTTCCCCCTTACCGAGAGATTTATGTCTTTCCCAGGATTTATACAAGGATATTAAGGTGTACTGGGAGTCTGTTGGGAAGAAAAGACAAAGGAGAATAAAATAGGGGGTGACTTATATGTTTGTACTGTAGTGTTGTGGCGTGTTGTTATTATTATTATTAGTAGTAGTAGTAGTAGTAGTAGTAGTAGTAGTAGTGACTTATATGTTTGTACTGTAGTGTTGTGGCGTGTTGTTATTATTATTATTAGTAGTAGTAGTAGTAGTGACTTATATGTTTGTACTGTAGTGTTGTGGCGTGTTGTTATTATTATTATTATTAGTAGTAGTAGTGGTAGTAGTAGTAGTGGTAGTAGTAGTGGTAGTAGTGACTTATATGTTTGTACTGTAGTGTTGTGGAGTGTTGTTATTGTTGATGTTGTTGTTATTGTTGATGTTGTTATTGTTGATGTTGTTGTTATTGTTGATGTTGTTATTGTTGATGTTGTTGTTATTGTTGATGTTGTTGTTATTGTTGATGTTGTTGTTATTGTTGATGTTGTTGTTATTGTTGATGTTGTTGTGATTCACCCTCTATACCCCTGTTGCTATTACTGTAGGTTCTTTTTATACTATCACTTTACTTTACTATACTTACTTAACTATAGTTTTTACTTTATATTACTATACAGTTCGTTGATATAGTGGTTTTACTTATTTGATTAACTTATTTATTAGTCTGTTTAACTTGTCTGCATCTATTAGTATCAATATTACTACCATTACTACTATTATGTTTGTTCTACTACTACTACTACTACTACTACTACTACTACTACTACTACTACTGATGATAATAATATTTTCATTACTACCACTACTACCAACACTATAAATTATACCACTTACCACCACCATTCAAGGGAGAAAGAGAGAGAGAGAGAGAGAGAGAGAGAGAGAGAGAGAGAGAGAGAGAGAGAGAGAGAGAGAGAGAAGAGAGAGAGAGAGAGAGAGGAGGAAGAGAGAGAGAGAGAGAGAGAGAGAGAGGAGAGAGAGAGAGAGAGATGGAGAGAGAGAGATGGACAGGCAGACATACAGAAAGCAAAAAAGAAAGAAAGTGAGAGAAAAGTCATATAATAGAATTAGAGAGAAAGAGAGACGGACAGGCAGAAACTCAGAAAGCAAGAAAGAGTGAGAGACTAGAATAAGAAGGTGATGCTTAAGAAGGGATTTGGTGTTCCTTATGGTGGTTTAGGACTCTCTCTCTCTCTCTCTCTCTCTCTCTCTCTCTCTCTCTCTCTCTCTCTCTCTCTCTCTCTACGTGACGCCTTTCCAATCCCAGGCCAATCCCTCCGACGATTAGCGAATCCTGATGGTCACGCCAGTCTGAATGATGATTGGACGTGAATCTTTCCGAATGAAGAAAAAAAAGTGTGATGAAAATTGAAAGTCGTGAAATGGCTTTATAATTATCATGTCATATTTTTTCTCCTGGTTTATTTTTGATATTCTCATTTATTTATGTTCAAATTTTTTTTTTTTTTTTTAGCCTGGTATGATTTATTGTTTTTCTATTATTTGTAAAAGACAAATAGCATGCATGGAAGATATTAATAATTCATGTTTTGTTTTTATTGTGTCTGCATTAGCCTTTTTTTATCACTTAATTTCTTTCTTTTATTCTCTTAGTCGATTCATTTGATCTCTCTCTCTCTCTCTCTCTCTCTTCTCTCTCTCTCTCTCTCTCTCTCTCTCTCTCCTCTCTCTCTCTCTCTCTCTCTCTCTTCTCTCTCTCTCCCTCTCCTCCCTTTTTCTCTTCTCTCTCTTTTTTTACTCCTCATCTCCTCCTTTCTTCCTTTTCCATGAGCAGAGGACGAAAAATAGTGAGAAAACATGAATGCAAATGAACCAGCCATTTTCAGACCATTATATTTCATTTTGTATACAGCACCAGAGAGAGAGAGAGAGAAGAAGAGAGAGAGACGGGGAGGAGAGAGAGGAGAGAGAGAGAGAGAGAGAGAGAGAGAGAGAGAGAGAGAAGAGAGGAGAGAGAAGAGAGAGAGAGAGGAGAGAGAGAGAGAGCAGAGAGAGAGAAAGAGAAGAGAGAGAGAGAGAGAGAGGCAGACGGATACAGAAACTCAAAAAGCAAGAGTAAGATTCGGGGAGGAGAAGGAATGAGAGAGAGACGAGAGAGAGAGGAGAAGAGAGAGGGGAGAGAAGAAGAGAGAGAGAGAGAGAGAGAGATGAGAGAGAAGAGAGAGGGGGGAGATGACAGGGAGAGAGAGAGAGAGAGAGAGAGAGAGAGAGAGAGAAGGGGGGGGATGACAGGCAGACAGATACAGAAACTCAGAAAACAAGAGAGAGAGAGAGAGAGAGAGAGAGAGAGAGAGAGAGAGAGAGAGAGAGAGAGAAAGAATCAAGCGTCACTTTTCATTTTCTAACTAAATGAGGTCGAGAGAATGTGAAGATATAGTTTCCATTTCTCCTCATTCTCCTTTCTTCATCATATGCCTTAACCCTCCTCCCCCACCACCATCACCATCATCCTCACCATCATCCTCAGCTTACCTCCACACCATATGAAGTGGAGATGATAGGTAGATGTAGTTATCTCGCCTCCTTCCTTCTCTCTCCCCTCCCATTGTCATTTTATGAATCTCTCGCCTTCCTCTTTCTATCTTATTACTTAACCCTCCCTTGCCCTGATGGGGATGAAGTAGTAGTAGTAGTAGTAGTAGTAGTAGTTTTTGTGGTGGTAGTAGTAGTAGTAGTAGTGGTTGTTGTAGTTGTAATAGTAGTAGTGGTCGTAGTTGTTGTTGTTGTAGTAGTAGTGGTTGTTGTTGTTGTTGTTGTTGTAGTAGTGGTAGTGGTATTAGTATTAGTAGTATTAGTAGTAGTTGTTGTGGTGGTAATAGTAGTTGTAGTTGAAATAGTTGTAGTAGTAGTGGTAGTAGTTGTTGTGGTGGTAGTAGTAGTAGTAGTAGTAGTAGTAGTAGTAGTGTAGAGGTAGTAGTAGTAGTAGTAATAGTAGTAGTAGTATAATAATGATAGTAATAATGGTCATGATAATAGTAATAAAAGAAATGATAATGATAATAGTAATAATAACAATAATAATGATACTAATAAAAATAGAAATAATTTGATATATGTACCAAGTATCTTCATTTTGATCCCTTTTCAATTACTTAATGGGCTACAATAAAAAATAAACTGTT
>JACEEZ010015376.1:415000-422500 GCA_016584305.1 Chionoecetes opilio
AGTTTTTTTCTATTTACAGACGTCTGGTGGCGTTAATACTTACATTTCTACATCCATTATTTCAGGAAAGTTAGAAGGGGCTATTTGGAGAGTCTGTGTCATTTTGTGTCTTCATCTGTCATATTATATGGCTATAAATGAACAAATTACAAAAATATCGCCAGAGTGGCGACCAACAATAAGGTCGCCAATTAGTGTTTATGTTCTGAGTGTCCTCCCGCCGTCGTCGTCGCGCGAAAAAAACAACGAGTTGCGAAATTTGAAACCGTATATACTTGCAGATACAAAGCATAAAACAACGCTGAAACAGGATAGATTATACAGTCATGATATAAATTACTGTGTATCATCTTCAGTGGCACATACAAATCAGTAGTGATGCTATAATTCGTAATATTTGGCGGCTGGCGACATTATTGCAGCTGGCGACTAAAGTGTTATCTACGGTACCTACCTATGACGCCATCAACATATTATAGTCACCCCGCTCTTCACTGGTCTTGAAGAAAACGTGTTGATGTATTGGGTTCTACTTTTCTGGTTTTTTGTTAATGTGTACTGATTCCAAAATCCTTGTGATGTTAATTTACTGGAATTGCTAATTGCTA
The DNA here is from genome assembly GCA_016584305.1 of Chionoecetes opilio. Lineage (NCBI taxonomy): Eukaryota > Metazoa > Arthropoda > Malacostraca > Decapoda > Majidae > Chionoecetes > Chionoecetes opilio. Next base: position 415,609 of record JACEEZ010015376.1, read on the forward strand.
ATTATGGAATTTTTTACGTGTTCATATTTTTTCTCACTCCCGATCGTTTAAGGTGATTTAATCAATGGCTTTGCTCGATTCGATTTCCTGTTTCTTAGGCCGCGTGCAGAGTCCCTGCATTCGGTCAGCGGTTCGAGCCCGCCAAGTTCGTCCTGGCGTGGTGGCGCTTTGTATAGTCAATAACCTTATAGTTGGTACTTGTAAAGTGTCTAGATAGGATCAAAGTATCTTATTATATGTTTCTTAAACGATATGCATCCATTATAAAGATGTTTCAATGAGTCTCATACCCCGGTCTCACCGGGCTTAAGTCGTGTTCACGATGGGTTTGCGATGTCTTTTTTTGGCTGTTCGCAACTTGGACGCAACGAGGATTAAGTAGGAATAGATCGGTGTACAATCCATTCTACGATTTTTTAACGCAAGCAGGATTTGCTGCATGCAGCATTTCCTCCTTGCGACAAAAACATCGGATCGACCACGTAGATAGGACGCAGATTAATCTGAGATACACCGCCTACCGACCCCCTACCACTCGCAGAATAGTCTGTGTTAAATTGCCATTCACAGACTAGTCTGCGGAAAGTCTCAGAACAGTCTGCGTTTGATCGGCGAATAAACAAAATAATTTGAATTTTGTCCAGGTTCTTCCAGGTGTTCGCAGATCGTTCGCAGAGTGTTCGGCGACAGGACGCAGACTGTTAGCAGATAAGACGCAGACTAGAAAATTTATTTTCCCCCAATTTTTATATATTTTCCCCGATCGGTTGCAGACTGTTCGCAGACTGTTCGCAGAGTGATTGCTTCCTAACGCACAATAGTCTGCGATAGGGTAAGGTTTTGTCGAAATCTCAACTTGAACGCAGCGTATTTTTAACGGAAACCCATCGTGAACACGACTTAAGCCCGGTGAGACCGGGCTATCAGGAACTCCCTATTTTTTTATTTTTTTTACCCTGAAGACCATCTTTGCTTTTCGATTTTTTTTTCTTCAATAATTCTATAGACATGACCTGTTTACTACTCTTGTCATCTATCTAATTTGGTATATTAAGCTACTTTTCGTAATAGCTAACAGTACGATAATATAATAGCAAAGGAAAGATCTGGACGTGAAGGAGTTAATAATAGGTTTATGGAACTGTCGCCAATAGGAATTCTCGCCGAAACACCAACTGAGAACTTTCGCCGACGTGGAAATTTTAACCTAACCTGGAGATTGGCATCTAACTTAACCTAACTGATCAAGCTATTGCTGGTATTACATCCCTGAATGCAGAAACACGGGTAAAACCTGATTAAATGTATATATTGAGTCCCGTAATATCAAGAACTGGAACAATCTACGACGGCGGCGAGAGTTCCGATCGGCGACAGTTTCAGGTACCTAATAAAATCCATAGAGGGTGTCGTGTGTGTTTTTGTGGTGGCGACGTGACTGAACTCAGGTGATTGGGATGGAGTTTTGTGTTTCACCGGATTGCCTTTCTTCCCATCTATCACGCGCGACCTTGCCTAACCTAACTAACCCGGGTGAAACTGGAGCCCTGTTGACTAATCTCTCCCTGACTGTGGCTCTTGAGTGACTGAAGTTGCTGAAAGTGAAAGGAAGAGATGAAGGACTGAAGTTGCTGAAAGAAAAAGGAAGAAGTGAAGTGATGGACTGAAGTTGCTGAAAGAGAAAGGAAGAGATGAAGGACTGAAGTTGCTGAAAGAGAAAGGAAGAAGTGAAGTGATGGACTGAAGTTGCTGAAAGAGAAAGGAAGAGATGAAGGACTGAAGTTGCTGAAAGAGAAAGGAAGAAGTGAAGTGATGGACTGAAGTTGCTGAGAAAGAGAAGAGAGAAGCAAGAAAAGAGAAGTGATGGACTGAAGTTGCTGAAAGAGAAAGGAAGAAGTGAAGTGATGGACTGAAGTTGCTGAAAGAGAAAGGAAGAAGTGAAGTGATGGACTGAAGTTGCTGAAAGAGAAAGGAAGAAGTGAAGTGATGGACTGAAGTTGCTGAAAGAGAAAGGAAGAAGTGAAGTGATGGACTGAAGTTGCTGAAAGAAAGGAAGAAGTGAAGTGATGGACTGAAGTTGCTGAAAGAGAAAGGAAGAAGTGAAGTGATGGACTGAAGTTGCTGAAAGAGAAAGGAATGAAGTGATGGCTGAAGTGCTGAAAGAAAGAGAGTGAAGTATGGACTAAGTTGCTGAAAGAGAAAGGAAGAAGTGAAGTGATGGACTGAAGTTGCTGAAAGAGAAAGGAAGAAGTGAAGTGATGGACTGAAGTTGCTGAAAGAGAAAGGAAGAAGTGAAGTGATGGACTGAAGTTGCTGAAAGAGAAAGGAAGAAGTGAAGTGATGGACTGAAGTTGCTGAAAGAGAAAGGAAGAAGTGAAGTGATGGACTGAAGTTGCTGAAAGAGAAAGGAAGAAGTGAAGTGATGGACTGAAGTTGCTGAAAGAGAAAGGAAGAATGAAAAGATAATCATGATAATGAAAGATAAAATGAAAAGTACTATCTATGATCATCCATCCGAGTTCGCAGTAATAAGATTTGTGTGTACATCTATGTGTTAGAGTGTGCTGAATACAATGGAGCCATACAAAATATTTTGAGTTGACATAATTAGCATAAATTCAATAAGGTGAAGAAAAGCATTATTTTTTTATTTTTTTTATTTTAATAATACCACAACTATGTTATGTACGTTACATTTATAATAGCCAAACTATGTTATATTGTACAAAACACCTGCAAATACCAACATGCAATACCACCCATAACATGCCAGGTACCAAGACCTGTGAGGGTTCTAACATTGATGTCAGCATTATCAAATATGAAATTAACAAAATCACCTTCGAGATCATACAATTGTTCATCTGTAAGCAGTGCATCATATAGACGTTGAACCTCCCTATAATCATCAGCAAATGACATACTACTCAATATATCTACTAGTTCTCGAGACTCATACTTGCGATTGATATAAACAGATATTGCTAGCAATATTGGAGACACAAATGATCGAGGTCGACACGCAGACATTATGCCGTGTGCAAGTGCTGTACGGCGGCGTTCACAGCCGACACTCTTGTCAGATTTTGATTTGATTATACCACTCAGTAGTCGTTTCAAAGAGTCAGGCACCATTTTATCACTGTCTTGCAATTGTGTCATTGTAGGGTATTCAGAGTTAACATATGCTACAGACTTTACATCATCTTGTATGATTGCAGCTGCCATATCTATGATTGAATCTTTTGTCATGTTACTGGACTCATAATTACTTCTAAGGATGTGGTTACTTTCATCGAAGAAAGTATATAGGGTCTGTTTTCCAATATCACAAGTCCGAACAATGTCCTGCCCGAAACATTCCTCCAATTTCTGTCCTAGCCTTTTGGGGTTGTAGCCCTCTTCTCCATCTAAATAGTCGTCCATCAAAGTCATAAGTTCTGCAAGTGAATATTGACATTCATCATTGTCGCGTATAAATTGGCACAACTTCTGGAATGCCGCGTGTTTTGTGGCATTGACAGGTCGGCCCCGTTGATATCCATCACGGGTATTCTCGCTTGGAAATTGTTTGCGAGCATAGAATAGAACCTGACAGTCATGGTGGTACTTGACTTCAGCAGCAATAAAATCTAACTCATTGGATACGCGAAGTCTAACAGCATCTCCCCACTCATCATGGCGATCGCCAGCTTTCTCAATTACGCTTTGAAGGGTGGTTTTTGTCATAGCATCATGTGCCCGTACCCGACGGTTGCGAGGTATCTTTGTTTCTACATTGTAGTCTATTACAGTCTTTGCACAATAGAGACAATCTTCTTTTATATTGAAAACTCGAGTTCTTGAACGTAATTTTGAAGAAGATGTGCCCCAATCAGAGTCCAATGGCTCTTCTTCCCTTTTCCTTTTGTAAGAAGTAATACTGCATGGTCGAATGTATTCGCGACGACATTTACCATGGACTGGGACTGGCAATTGTGACCTCTTCCTCTCAAATACAGACTGCAAACCATCTTCTCTTTCAATGCTGGCTCGTAGGAGTCCCTCAAGGCCCTTATCATGGACCTCTGCACGATCTGATGTGATCTGCTTACCGCATGTGGGAATACTGCAAAACTCGGCCATCATGACAGCACCTGAAAAACGAGAAAATTATTATTATAATTATTATTATTATTATAATATACTATTAATTATAATTTATGCTAACTATCACTCACTATTATTATAATATACTAGTAATTACACTTTATGCTAATTATTTTAACTCAAAATGAACATGGCATGGGTCCACTGTAATAAGTTGCCAGTTATGCCGATTTTGGTATTTTAACCATTTATCGCAAATTGTTATAGCGGCCATCTTCAATTCTGAAAATGCCACCAGGTTGAATTTGCAGAACTTTGCACAGTGGACATGCTTATGGTTTTCTGGAGCTCCCCTGAAAAAATCAGCTTTCTACTATTTTTTTCTAGATTTTCGTTAAATTTTTACTAATGCTCCTGTACTAATAGGGAAGTATGTAGAACGTTGCTATACACAAGAAAATTGGTTAGCTTTCCAGCTAAGCTGAACCCCCCGGGCTCCCGGACTATTACTGCCTGATATTTGATGCCAGGAGAAGGGAATACTACACTTCTTCTTAATATCAGCTGTATTTTATCATAGTTAACCATATTATCAGGTAAATATTGGCATCATTTTAAGCATGAGACATTAAGATAGAATATAATTTTTGCCTTGTTAAAAAATATAGACTAGGTATAGTGTAAGTCAATAATACAAGTAAAGGGTCTATAACAGTAAGGGAATTAAAGTCATGGGTTACGCTAAAGTGATTTTTTTTTGTCGCATAGAATGTTAAGATGTAGAGAGTGTGTGTGTGTGGATGGGGGGTACATACGTAAGTACTTTCTCTCATATTCATATTCAAACTTTTTTTTCCCGAAACAAGCTAGCTAACTTGCGATATTGTTGTGTACTCGAATAGCATTTTAGTTTTGCGTGTTTGTGTATATATTTGTTAGGAGGGGGATGACACACACACACACACACACACACACACACACACACACACACACACACACACACACACACACACACACACACACACACCACAGCACAGCACGCACACACCCACGCACCACAGCACACACACGCACACACACCACCACACACACCACACACACACACACAACACACACACACACACAACACACAACACACACACACACACACACACACACACACACACACACAGAACATACGAGTCAATCAGCAAACAATCTGAAAGAGCAAGAGTTTCAAATTAACCTATAAAGAAAAACAACGCCGGGACAAATGAGTCATCCATCAGTCAGACCTCAATCCTCGCAGGCAAGAAGTGGCAGCAACGTCTGTCTGCTAATTATCGCTGTCTGTTAGAACTGTAGCTTAATATTTAGTGTCTAGAATGTTGATATTATAGAAATAGTAGTAGTAGTAGTAGTTAGTAGTAGTATAAATTTATAGTTAGTAGTAGTAGTAGTAGTTGGTAGTAGTAGTAGTAGTAGTAGTAGTAGTAGTAGTAGTAGTAGTAGTAGTAATAGTAGTAGTGGTAGTAGTAGTAGTAGTAGTAGTAGTATAGTAGTAGTAGTAGTAGTAGTAGTAGTATTAATAGTAATAGTAGTAGTAGTAGTAGTGTAGTAGTAGTAGTAATAGTAGTAGTAGTAGTAGTAGTAGTAATAGTAGTAGTAGTAGTAGCAACAGCAGCAACAGCATCTACTACCACTGCTACCACTACAATATCAACAGCAACTACTACTACTACTACTACCACCACCACTACAACTACTACTACCACCACTACTACTACACTACCACCACCACCACCATCACCATCACCACCACCACCACCACCACCACCACCACCACACCACCACCACCACCACTATCACCACCACCACCACCACCACACTATCACCACCACTTCTATCATTACGTCTTAACAAAACTCTACCTTTGTATCTGTTCTTCCGTTAGCACATTCTCAATCAGAGGAAAAGGCTTTTAGAGAGTAATAACACGTCCAGTCTCACACACTGTAAGCTGTTAGTGTTAAGCCGGCCGGAGGGAAGGAAGGTAATTGTGCCGACCCGAAACGTACCTTGATAAATACTACAACCAATGTTTTATTTTGTATTGCGTTTTGTAGAAGCCCAGAGAGAGAGAGAGAGAGAGAGAGAGAGAGAGAGAGAGAGAGAGAGAGAGAGAGAGAGAGAGAGAGAGAGGGGTAGCGTATGAGGCGAAGGGAGAATGGGAGAGGAAAAGGAAAAACTAGGAGGGAAAAGAATTGAGAAAGAGAAGTGGAGGAAAAGAAAAATAGGAAAAAAACATTTGGTATAAATGATTCCATGTGTGCGTGTGTGTGAGAGAGAGAGAGAGAGAGAGAGAGAGAGGCTTGAAAAATAATATGGAAGGCATCAAAATACATTATTCTTTCTTGGGTTCGTCGAGGTGATGATTGTTGTGACTTTAGGTATTCAGAAATGTTTTAATGTCTTTGACCTTCACGTGGCGGACTTATTTATGTTATTTATGCGGTTGTTTTTAGCATTTTTTCAAGTTTTGCCAGTCATTATTGTGGGTGTGTAAAAAGAAGAACAAGCTGCTAAACCATTGCCGGAAAGTGCTCGTGAATCCCGGCAAAATATCAGTGATCTCATTCTAAGTTTTGGTAATGGGTTTAAAGTTACATTGATGGATGATCTTTATTGTTATCATTTATTATTTTCATTTATTATTTATTCTTATAATTTGTTGTTATCAATTATTGTTTTTGTTTTTATAGAGAACCTTAGAGCCAAATTTTTTATTCGTTCAAGACTCTTATTACTTCACGTTATTTAAGAT
>JACEEZ010015376.1:435000-445000 GCA_016584305.1 Chionoecetes opilio
CTCTTTCGTTTTTCTCTACCCTAATTTCCTATTCCTGTTCTTTATTATTTTTCCTTGTCTGCGTCTTCCTTCACATTTCCTCTTTCTCCTTCCCTCCTCCTCCTCCTCCTCCTCCTTCCTCCTCCTCCTCCTCCTCCTCCTCCTCCTCCTCCTCCTCCTCCTCCTCCTCCTCCTCCTCCTTCATTTCTTTTTCCTCTTCCTATTCCTCTTCCTTTTTCACTTCACATTCTCTGTCGTCCTTCTCACAACACCCAACAAACTTCCTTTCATGTATATATGTATGTATGTGTGTGTGTGTGTGTGTGTGTGTGTGTGTGTGTGTGTGTGTGTGTGTGTGTGTGTGTGTGTATCTGAAAAGCATTGGTGGAACAGTGCGTCTTATTTTATTTTGTGTATGTTTGGCAGAAGTTGACGAGTTCCTTCATCTCTGTTTTCCTTGTTTCCCATTGCATGTTTCATCTGTGTGTGTGTGTGTGTGTGTGTGTGTGTGTGTGTGTGTGTGTGTGTGTGTGTGTGTGTGTGGTTGTTATCGCCCATGGTTTTGTCCACGCGAGCTGGCTCGCGATCGCCAGTTTCATCCTCTAAGTGCGAGCTTGGAGCTCATTATTACCGATCTTTGGGCAATCCCGGGACCTCACACACCACACACCCCCATCCCCTTGCTCAAGGGGGACAGTAACAGCCCGAATTTGTCAGTGAAAAATCCCCGGTAGCAGCGAGGATTCGAACCGCCTACCCACAGAATGGGAGGCCAGCACGCTATCAACATGACCATCGCGCGGTGTTATGCGTTTGTGTGTGTTTATATATATATATATATATATATATATATATATATATATATATATATATATATATATATTTTATATATATATATATATATATATATGGGGTGTGTGTGTGTATTTACCCAATTTATATTAACCTATTTCTACATAAACAAGATTGAGTTTAGCTCGTAATGTTTCCCAAAAGCTTAATATGTTAAATACCAAATCATCATATTCTTGATATTCATACATAGTACTATTTACATACACGACTTCCTGTGGCAGTGCATTCCATGGATCTGTTGCTCTATTTGGAAAACTTTGCTCTACTTTTTTCACCTCCTTGTCTCTTCTTCTCTTGTTTAAGTATCTAGCTGTGTTCTCTTTACTCTGTGTTCCTTCGTTAAAATATAGTAATAATAATAATAATTTTATTCTCACCATACAAGACACACAAGAAAAAAAACACAACATAATATATGGACGAGGGAATGAACTTAAGTACTAAAGCAAATAATTGATAATAGCTCTATACCTCTATAAGTATAATAATAACTTTAATATCACCCGGAGGCATACAGGCAAAAAATATGTCTTCCGTATTTTTTTTTTTCTTTTTTTGTTACACACTAAGTCTAGTACACCATAATCCTATCTCCTTTCCCTTCTCCTTCTTTCTTCTTCTTTTTCTCTTCTTTCTTTTTTCTCTTTTCCTTCTTTCCTCCAGCTTGGGTAACCATAATTTTTGTCAGTCTTTCTTCATAACTTACACCCATGAGGTTAATTTGTTAGTTAAGTTTATCAGTTAGTATTAGTTTATTACTTTGTCAGTTAGGTTTTGTCATATATATTTTGTCAGTCTTTCTTCTTAAATAATGTGATGTATTTGGGGACGAAAGAGAGAGAGAGATCATCAGATCAAAACGTTTATTGTGAATAATGTACACATTATACATAATACATATATAATTAAGGGTACAAAATAGACAAAGGGCGCACCCCCCATGCAGGTTGCATGGGAAGGATTGCCATGATTAATGAAGTTGGATAGTAACAATGTTAATTAAATTCAGATATGCATATACAAAAGATTATGTTATGTTACATACATATTAAGTCCTTTATGAGGCACTAGCCGCAAAGCCGCCCTCCGGGCGGACTTTTTGGCTAGCTCCTGCGGAGGGCTATTAGTGGTGGGCCTTTGGCCCACCAAACACGGACTCTCCAGATAGCCCCTTCTAACTTTCCTGAAATCACGGATGTAGAAATGTATGTATTCCCCCCACCCATTCACTCACCCATTACCCATCACCCTCCACCCATTCACTCACCCATTACCCATCACCCCCCCACCCATTCACTCACCCATTACCCATCACCCCCCACCTATTCCCTCACCCATCACCCATCATCCCCAACCCATCACCCCCCACCCATTCACTCACCCATCACCCCACACCCATTACCCATCACCCCACCCATTCACTCACCCATTACCCATCACCCTACATCAAGGTTTCCTCAATTCTCGCAACCCACTTTTTTTTCACAATTATCGCTAATAGGCTGCTAAAAAAAAAAAAAAAAAAATCGGATCATCTCATAATTGGGCTTAAAACCTTCCCCTGGTCAACCCGGTTCCAAAAATGTGCCATATGAGGTGATTGCGCCACGGGGGGCGGAAACCTATACCAGACACACACACACACACACAACACAGACAGACACACTTTCGCTTATATTTACCATTACCCATCACCCCCAACCTATTCCCTCACCCATCACCCATCACCCCAACCCATCACCCCCCACCCATTCACTCACCCATCACCCCACACCCATTACCCATCACCCCACCCATTCACTCACCCATTACCCATCACCCTACATCAAGGTTTCCTCAATTCTCGCAACCCACTTTTTTTTTCACAATTATCGCTAATAGGCTGCTAAAAAAAAGAAAAAAAAAGATCGGATCATCTCATAATTGGGCTAAAACCTCCCCTGGTCAACCCGGTTCCAAAAAATGTGCCATATGAGTTGATTGCGCCACGGGGGCGGAACCTATAACACACACCACACACACACACACACACACACACACACACACACACACACACCACACACACACACACACACACACACACACACACACACACACACACACACACACACACAGACAGACAGACAGACAGAAGAGAGCACACTTTTGCTTATATTATTATAGATTACCCATCACCCCCCACCTATTCCCTCACCACATCACCCATCACCCCCAACCCATCACCCCCCACCCATTCACTCACCCATCACCCCACACCCATTACCCATCACCCCACCCATTCACTCACCCATTACCCATCACCCTACATCAAGGCTTCCTCAATTCTCGCAACCTACTTTTGTTTTCACAATTCTCGCTAATAGGCTGCTAAAAAAAAAAAAAAAAAAAAAGTGATCGGATCATCTCATAAGTGGGCTTATGACCTTCCCCTGGTCAACCTGATTCCAAAAATGTGCCATATGAGGTGTTTGCGCCACGGGGGGCGGAACCTATACCACACACACACACACACACAGACAGACAGACACACTTTCGCTTTTATTAATATAGATTGACAAAGTTTGGGTGACTGTTTTTGACTTGGATAAGGTTACATGGTTGTAGATAGTAGTGCAGCAGCCCAGCATAGGAGGCATTGGCACATCTGCCTCTAAAAGAAATCATTTCTGGACATTACATAATGGCGGAGTGTGTGCTTCTCTTCTGTTTTACACAGGTTACATTTTTTCATATTGATGTTGTCACTGCCAGCTACCTCCCACATGTACTTATACCCTAACCTTAGCCTACTATAACACACCTGCTGGCGCCTAGTAATTAGTCCATTTTGTATCTAGTGGGGTTGACACCCTTTTGTTAAATCTATATAAATTATGTAGTGAGAGAAACAGACTGACCGAGCATGCTGTCAATATGTCTCTTATTGTAAGTTTCCATTTTCTCACACATTTCTGTTTTTAGACAGCCAAGGGACAGAGGGAGCGGAAACCCAACACCATCCTTAGTCGTAGCACTGTTGGCGAGTTCATCTGCACGCTCGTTACCCGCTATCCCACAGTGTGATGGGGACCATATAATGTTCACAGTTCTGTCCTGACACGTTATCTTATCCACGAGTTTAATAATTCTGTTCACGAGGACGGTGTGAAGAAGGTTCCTGGATGTTATCGACTGTAGGGCAGTCGTGCTGTCAGAGGCAATGATGACGTCTCCGGCCTCTCGCTTGACTGCTGCTAAAGCCGCTGCTATCCCGAGAAGCTCCGTTTGGGTCGAGGAGCAGCCATCAGACGTTCGGATGCTTAGCGCCCGGTGTTCACCCCGGTTTTCTCCCTTGTAGTACACGACCCCGGCCCCCGCACGCCCGTCCTCATGCAGCGACCCGTCGGTGTACAGAATATTGGGACACTCAGGGAGGGCATTCAATCTACTAAGGAAGTCCTGCCTCATCAGCTCACATGAGACTTTACACTTCTTAACCTTGATGGATTATAGGACACATTGAAAACTGGCAGTTCCCAGGGGGGGAGATCAACTGGTTTGTGCTCCCTATCATCCATGTATTTATCAAAATTAAATGAACTGAGCAATTTCCTGACTGATGAGAGCCAAACATTACACTTTTCTTTCCACTTAGGATTGAAAAGAGCCTCATAGAACTGACCATCATCATTAGTATTTAGTGATCTCATAATTTGGAGGGCTGCCATTTGCTGTACTCTTATGTGTGAGAGGTGGTAATCCTATTTCGTGTCTTGTCCTATCCTGCTGTGTTGATCTTGGGCACCCTAAAATTATCCGAATTGCTGTATTTTGAATGACTTCAAGTGCTTTAGTTTTTCCTTTGTTAAGACGTGTTAGGGTGCTAGAATTGTAGTCTATGACTGATCTGATTAAGGAAACATAGCCTCTTAAGGACGGGGACAGACGACCCCACGTCTCCCCATGCCACCTTCCTTAGCAACGCTAGTCGAGGCTGACAGATGTGCTTCAGTCTGGTGACTTCGTTGTGTCTTGTGTTGCAATGCCCAACAAGTACACCCATATACTTGTAGGTGGAGACTTCTTCTAGAATTGTCCCTTGTAGTTTTAAGGAAGCTTTATCCCGATGCCGTTTATACAGCACCTTGCTTTTCCCTGGTGATATGATAAGGCCGATGGAGTTGCACAATCTCCCCAGTGTTCGCAACGCGTTTTTTATGTGTGTTTGTGAGTCAGCTTGACTCTGAGCTTGTAGCACTATGTCATCAGCATAAACAGTAATAACAACCCCATTAAATTTGAAAGGAGCAATGATATTCATAAGTGCGTTGAAGAGCATTGGCGAGAGAACACCCCCCTGTGGTGTTCCTAATTCCATGTGTTCCCACTTGGAGTAAGCCCCCTCAAAGTAGACTCGACTGTGTCTGTCTGTTAGGTAGTCTTGTACTATTCTGATGATGGTCCCCGAGGTCATATTAGATAGTTGGGATAAGATGACACTGGGGTTAGCTCTATCAAAGGCTCCCTTCAAATCAATAAAAACATTAAATCGTTTCCTTATGCCAGCAAGGACTCTATGAATGCAATTTTGTGTGCTCCTGCCAGGAATGAACCCATACAAATTACTGGAGAGCTGGGGTTTGATACTATATAGTAGACGATTAAGGACTATTCTTTCAAAGCATTTGCACAGACAAGAGGTGAGAGATATTGGTCTGAAGGACCCTGGGTCTCCTGGTTTGGGAATAGGGACAATAATAGCTTTTTTCCAGGGTGTTGGTAGGCGTCCCCGCTCCATATCATGTTGTAGAGTCGCAGAACAGGATTGCCATCAATCGTCGTAAGGAAGCGAATACCATCGTAGGTGACACCATCCATGCCGGGTGCACTAGAGCTTGCCTTTTCCAGGCTCCTGACGAGCTCCTCTTCGGTGATGGGCATGTTATCGGAGACATTAGGGTCGAGTAAAGCTGCTTCAATCTTCCCAATACGATTCCTGGCGTTGGTGGCAAGAGCACTTGGCACCTGCAGGGGCAGACAGTCATAGGTGGAGGCATCCGCCCACTCCTGCATGAGTTCGTTGCTCTTCTTTGTTGGGTCAGGGTGGAGGGGCGATGGTGCTTTCTTCCCTTGTACGATCTTGATCTTCCTTGACACTTCAGCAAGTGGCGTTCTGTGATCCATGGATTGTAGAAAGGACGTCCAGTATTTTTCTCTTGCTTTCTTTTTGACATCTTGCACTCGATGCCCCATCCGCTTAAATATCGTCAGGTTATTATGAGTGGGGTTGTTTTGCCATTGATGCTTAATTTTCTTGTATTGTCTGTCAATCCGCTGAACGGCTTCATCACTGTTATACCATCTCTTCATTTCACTCATTGTGTTCCTCTTTCCATGCCTGACTGTCATATTAATTTTACTCTCCAGTTGGTTTATTATGTCTGTATTGAACTCTTCTGTCGATGAGGCGGTGTAATGTTTATACCAATTATTCATTTGTTCCCTAATGCGTTGCTCATGTTTCTTCGGAACACACAGTCTCTTTCTGGACATACTGTGTCTCCTTATTGTATCAGGGAGAAGGATCTCTCCATACACACCAAAGTGGTCGGATGTCAACGTGTCAACCACCTCACAGTGATGACTCAGTGCAGGGTCATTGATCAGACAGATATAATCAAGCTTGTTCCCCTGTAAATGTGTTGGCTCAGGTCCATTGAGAATATTCAGAACATCTTGGTTGTTTTCCATGAAAGAGACAAGCTTTTTCCCATTATTGTTGGAGAGCCCAGAGGCATTGTCTCCCAGCTTATACTAGTAGGCATTCAGATCACCCATCAAAAGGCTTGGGTAACCATCAGCGAGCTCATATAACTGGCTGAAGTCAAGCATGTTATCCGTTACATAAACATTTATGATTTTAATAAGGATTTTCCCATTTGTATCATATATATTGATTGCTTGTGCTTGACTGTTATCACCCACAAAGGCGTGTTCAACACAGTCAGCTGGGATGTTATTCCTGACATACAGAGCCAGACCTCTGTAGCGACGATATGCGGCGGGACTCTGTATGCTGTCCACTGTGAAGAGCTGAAACCCTCTGATCTGTATATTATCTGTGGGATCATGGCGTGTTTCTTGTAGACACATTATGTCAAGGTCATTTTGAAGGGAGAACTGTTATACTTCAATGAGTCTGTTTCTAAGCCCGTTGATGTTCCAGGCTAGAATCTTTAGCGGCCTGCCGTTAATAGTGCGTCTACATTATTCTAAATAAGAGTCACTCCTGTTGTTGTTTCTTCTCTAAGTTAAGTTATCAAGTCAAAGACATCCGCAATTAGGATGTTGTAAGGGCGCGATACGTCCGGTGGTGTTTTCTTGAGTACAGCCCGGACGGATATCTTTGTTATGGAGGTCACGCGGCCATACCGTACTGCTCACAACCAGTGCGGCTGAGGCAACAAGTTTCTCCTCAATAGAATCTTGTGGCTGGTGTGGAGTGGCCTGTGGCATTGCTGCAATACTGCCTGAGAGAGAGAGAGAGAGAGAGAGAGACAGAGAGAGACGAGAGAGAGAGAGAGAGAAAAAAAAGTGTTTTCTGTAATTCTTTGTCTTTAGTAACTCTCTCCTCTCTCTCTCCTCTCTCTCTCTCTCTCTCTCTCTCTCTCTCCTCTCTCTCTCTCTCTCTCTCTCTCTCTCTCTCTCTCTCCCCTCTCTCTCTCTCTCTCTCTCTCTCTCTCTCTCTCTCTCTCTCTCTCTCTCTCTCTTCTCCCCTTCTTAAGTCATCGTCACCTCACGTTACGCGCCTAAGACCACTTCTTGACGGTAGATGAAAAAACACAAAGTCAAGGCAGGTCACCACAAGACTCAACATTTTCGGCGCCTTGCATGGTTAACCCCTTCACGCTCAGATCTTTCCTTTGCTATATAAAAACGTCTGTTGTTGAGCCATAAAATTACGAAAACTAACTGAATATACCGAATTAGCTAGTCGACAAGGATACTAAACAGGTCATATCTATAAAACATTGCTTATATTCACTAAAATCGTCTAATGGTACCCAAATTACAATGAAGATTAAGTTGTGGGTCTCAAGGGGTTAAGTCTAAGAGGGAGTGTAGCCTTGACATAAGCTTGCTAAGGGAAGGGAGGAGGCGATGCGTGGAGGGGGAAGAGGAAGAGGAGTGAGATGTCAGTGAGAGGTGAGAGAGAGAGAGAGAGAGAGAGAGAGAGAGAGAGAGAGAGAGAGAGAGAGAGAGAGACTGGAGAAAATAAAGTGCTATATAATCGGCTTAAACGACTTATGTAGTGAAATCCTGATGATAATTGTGTGTGTGTGTGTGTGTGTGTGTGTGTGTGTGTGTGTGTGTGTGTGTGTGTGTGTGTGTGTGTGTGTTTACTTAAGCAAGCAATGTTCTAACTATCCATTCCGCAAATTTGACTACAAACACAGCACGCTACAATACACACACACACACACACACACACACACACACACACACACACACACACACACACACACACACACACACACACACACACACACACACCTTACCACCACCATCACCACTTTTACTACTACAACCACTACTACTACCACCACCACCACTACTACCACCACAACACAATCCCAAATATGTTCTTCGGGAAACAAAACACCTATTGAAGCACGCAACTGCAGCAAAACCCTTATAGCATCTGCCGCTACTTACTTCACCTATTACCACCTCCTATATTCTCCTATTCTTCTCCTATATTCTCCTATTCTTCTCCTATATTCTCCTATTCTTCTCCTATATTCTCCTATTCTTCTCTTATATTCTCCTATTCTTCTCTTATATTCTCCTATTCTTCTCTTATATTCTCCTATTCTTATCTTATATTCTCCTATTCTTCTCTTATATTCTCCTATTCTTCTCCTATATTCTCCTATTCTTCTCTTATATTCCCCTATTCTTCTCTTATATTCTCCTATTCTTATCTTATATTCTCCTATTCTTCTCTTATATTCTCCTATTCTTCTCCTATATTCTTCTCTTATATTCTCCTATTCTTCTCTTATATTCTCCTATTCTTCTCTTATATTCTCCTATTCTTCTCCTATATTCTCCTATTCTTCTCCTATATTCTCCTATTCTTCTCTTATATTCTCCTATTCTTCTCTTATATTCTCCTATTCTTCTCCTATATTCTCCTATTCTTCTCTTATATTCTCCTATTCTTCTCTTATATTCTCCTATTCTTATCTTATATTCTCCTATTCTTCTCTTATATTCTCCAATTCTTCTCCTATATTCTCCTATTCTTCTCTTATATTCTCCTATTCTTCTCCTATATTCTCCTATTCTTCTCTTATATTCTCCTATTCTTCTCTTATATTCTCCTATTCTTCTCTTATATTCTCCTATTCTTATCTTATATTCTCCTATTCTTCTCTTATATTCTCCTATTCTTCTCCTATATTCTCCTATTCTTCTCTTATATTCTCCTATTCTTCTCTTATATTCTCCTATTCTTCTCTTATATTCTCCTATTCTTCTCTTATATTCTCCTATTCTTCTCCTATATTCTCCTATTCTTCTCTTATATTCTCCTATTCTTCTCTTATATTCTCCTATTCTTATCTTATATTCTCCTATTCTTCTCTTATATTCTCCTATTCTTCTCTATATTCTCCTATTCTTTCTTATATTCTCCTATTCTTCTCTTATATTCTCCTATTCTTCTCTTATATTCTCCTATTCTTCTCCTATATTCTCCTATTCTTCTCTTATATTCTCCTATTCTCTTATATTCCCCTATTCTTCTCTTATATTCTCCTATTCTTCTCCTATAGTCTCCTATTCTTCTCTTATATTCTCCTATTTTTCTCTTATATTCTCCTATTCTTCTCCTATATTCTCCTATTCTTCTCCTATATTCTCCTATTCTTCTCCTATATTCTCCTATTCTTCTCTTATATTCTCCTATTCTTCTCTTACGTATATTCTCCTATTCTTCCTCTTATATTCTCCTATCTTCTCTTATATTCCCCTATTCCCTTTTCTATATTCTCCTATTCTTCTCTTATATTCTCTATTCTTATCCTATATTCTCCTATTCTTCTCCTATATTCTCCTATTCTTCTCTTATATTCTCTATTCTTCTCTTTAGGTTTTTATTCTCCTATTCTTCTCTTATATT
>JACEEZ010015376.1:460000-462500 GCA_016584305.1 Chionoecetes opilio
TACGCTGTCGAAAACTTTGGAAAGGTCACATAATGATACCAAGGAAACTTTTTTGCTGTCCATATTCTCGTATACTTTATTAGACAGTGTTAAGAGAGCAGTGTCAGTTGAGAGAGCAGACCTGAAACCGTGTTGGGTGTTACTAAGTAGTTGCTTACTTTCCAGGTGTTGAGTGAGTGTGTAGCTATGATTTTTTCTAAGACCTTAGATAGTATAGGTAGCAGAGATATGGGGCGGTAGTTACCAGCTACTTCATTGTCACCTGACTTAAATATTGGTACAACCATAGCGTGTTTCCATGCAGCTGGTATAACTCCAGTTACAATTGACGTGTTGATAATACAAGTTAAATATGTTATAATTACTGATAGAGAGTCTTTTATAAAACGAAGTGGAATTTCATCAGAACCATAAGAGTGGGTGTTCTTCAAGTGTTTTATTGTTAGAATGACAGTCTCACTAGTCACTGGCCTGGGTCTAAACATACTGTTGGTGACATCTTGCTGCCCTGTATGGGGTCTTCCGTCACTTTCTCTTATATTTGTTGGACTTTTCAAAGGTATTTTTTCCCACGTTTGCAAAAAAAAGCTATTAAATTCCCCAGCTCTATGCTTATATCTACATTATTGGCCGCAAGTGTTACATTTGCTTTATTTTTCTTACTGGGAACTAATTCCTTTATAATGCGCCAGATAGCAGCGGTGTTGCCCCTGTTTTCTTCAAGTTTATTTTTGTTATATTGGGATTTACAGTTATGGAGTGACCTCTTGACCTGTTTTTTCAATGCCCTATATCTGTCCTGCAAATTTGCGTTGTCTCGGTCATATTTAAGTTGTCGCTGGACTTCGTTACGTTCCTGCATTATGGTTTTCAAGTCGTCAGTTATCCACGGTGCGAAAGGTCTCCTTACTTCTTTAGTTACCTTGGGTGCACATGCATTTAAACATTTAAGAAAGTGTTTCTGTGAATACTTGGACCTGAATGTCGATGTTATCTGTATTGAATACTTTTGTCAAGAACATGTCTTTCATTTAATAATAAGGTACATAGCTTGTCAGGAGAATAACTTTTAATTGGCGAAAAAAGTTTGAGAGTAGGTCGACTCTTTGGCTTGTGTAGGTTTACCGTGACGCTGATGAGTTCGTGGTCACCCACAGAGCAAGGGGTCGTGTCGGAGTGGATTACTGACTCAGGTTTATTGGTAACAACTATGTCCAGAAGGGTAGCAGAAGGAGGAGCGATTCTTGTTGGCGTATTAATTAACTGAGTCATCTTAGCGTGTATTATTATCTGCTGAAGCTTACTATTTTCTTGTAAAAGATTATCGTTAAAATCACCAAGTATGTAGCATGGCTTATTGCGTAGAGAAATACTGTGAAGGACATTACTGATAATAATCAAACGTGTGTGAGAGAGACTTGGGGTGGCGGTACAAACAGCCAACAATAACTGAGGGTAGCTTCCTACACTGCACCGTGACCCAAACGTCCTCTACGCCCTTTGGTCTTTCAATATCTATGTCGACATGTGTTACTTTATAAGTATCCTTTATATAAATACAAACACCTCCACCTCTTCCTTTGTCACACCTAAAAACAACATAATCAGGTATTGCGATATATTCGTCATTCATGTCAGAGCATAGCCATGTTTCACTCACACACAATATATCACTGTTTCTTTCTTTAGTTAAAACATCTATTTCTTCTTTATTGGCTAAAAGGCTTTGGGCATTAATGTGGTCGATTTGTAGATAATTCCGTTTGTTAATGGTGTTTTCATCGGCCCTGCCTTCATCGCCTACTTCCTATGGGTTATTATTGTTACACTGCTTTTGCTTATGTCCTAATTGATGACAATGAAAACACCGAAGCTGATGGTCGAACCTGCAGGTTGTCTGGTGATGGTTTTGTTCTCCGCAGTTGTAGCAGCCTCTTCTGTTTCTTATTTGGGTGTCTGGGTATTGGGAATGGTGTGTGTTGGATACCGTTCTGGAGTAGTTGTCTCTCTGTGATATATCCCGGAACTCATGCCGGTCGTTCCGAGTTGTGTGAGAGGTGGTTTCGCCTCTCCCGCCGCCCTGACTTGACTCCCACCGTGCTGCTTCGGTGCCCCGAGGCCTCAAGGCATCACCTCGGGGCATAGAATCACGCACAGGAGGAGGGTGCGAGGCGCCCCACTGCCTGGACGTAGTTGAGGGAAGGTGAGGCGTTTGGGGGTTGGGGGGTAAGAGGCGGCCATCCGGGTGTGTGCTGTGGAAGAGGGCAGGGAACGCACCACGCTGGATGGGGTCAATGAGGTTCCTCCCTGAGCAGTTGTAGTGAGAGGGAGGTGATGAGCTGCCTTGGTGTATGAGCCCAGCTAACCATCACCGGCGGGCCTACGTAGGCTGTAGAGCGGCGAACGGCGGCCGCCGGCTGCAAATTTACCTCCGTCAGCCCTCCGAAGGCCCGCTAGTGTATTTTCAGACGGGATAATTTACTATGTTGAAAATTAATGT
>JACEEZ010015376.1:467500-545000 GCA_016584305.1 Chionoecetes opilio
TATCATTATTATATTACTATCATCATTATTATTATCGTTATATATTAGATAGATATATATTCCTTATATATACCAGACTATTTTTTTTTTTTAAGTATGTATGCGTTATATCTATCACGTAAAAACCTGAGTTACGAACGCGATCATGGCAGTCTTCATATTTTCGTCGTCTTTTTTATTGATACCTGATTTTTTCTTCTTTATCCCCGAAGAATCCCTTTATTCCTGTCTAAGTAGCCTTTTTCCGGACTATTTATGTAAAAAAAGTATGTATATGTTATAATTTATCACGAGAAAACCTGAGTTACGAACGTGGTCATGGCAGCCTCTTCATATTTTCATCGTCCTTTTTATTGATACCTGATTTTCCTTTCTTTCTCCCCGAAGAATGGCCCCCGTGCAGCCAGGGTCGCACAATGGCTGCCCTCCTACGCATCCTATTGTCTCGTTAATGGCGTCCTGCTGCTCTGGTCGGCCGTTGCTCAGGGCTAAGGAATCAATGAACGGCCACAATACAGGCTGACAGGGCTTACAGGGATCGTAATAATGTATGTGATGGGGTGTTTTACGATAGCGATGATAGCGTACCCTGATGAGAACGTGAAAGGGATTTTTTTATTGAAAAAT
Organism: Chionoecetes opilio; assembly: GCA_016584305.1. Taxonomy (NCBI): domain Eukaryota; kingdom Metazoa; phylum Arthropoda; class Malacostraca; order Decapoda; family Majidae; genus Chionoecetes; species Chionoecetes opilio. The sequence goes on from JACEEZ010015376.1 coordinate 468,128, forward strand.
TCGTGTATATATAGGTTGTCCCGCAGGCGAGGCTCCGATGGTGTTTGCTTCGAGGAAATAGAACTTAGATGTAGAAATATATATAGATGTAGATGTTAAGAAATAGAACTTAGATGTAGAAATAAATATAGATGTAAATGTTTGAAATAGAACTTAGATGTAGAAATATATATAGATGTAGATGTTAGAAATAGAACTTAGATGTAGAAATAAATGTAAATGTAGATGTTAGAAATAGAACTTAGATAGAAATTATCATTACCATGCTTTGTGAAGTCTGTATAATTGGATTCACTACCGTCAATAACACTAGTCGCCACTGCACTAATGTCGCCAAGCGCCATATATTACGAATTTTAGCATCACTACAGATTTGTATGTGCGACTAAAGAGGCATGCACAGTAGTTTATATTATGTACCTGTGTGGGTTGTCACCAGGAGGCGACCGTAGTGTAACGGTAGCACGTCCGCCCGGCAAGTGGAAGGTCCCGGGTTCGATCCCCGAGCGGTGCCTGCCTTTTCGGTGAACCCCCTACCTCGAACAGTACCTGTCTTCAGTGGCACATACGAATTAGTAATGATGCTAAAATTTGTAATATATGACTCCTGGCGACTATAGTGTTATTGACGGTACATAATGTTATTGTGGGAATTTATGTCACATACATATATTTTATTTGAGGTCTTACCTAATCAAAACCCATCGTCTATCTCAATCCGACACAATACCCCAACTAGTCAACTAACTAGGATACTATCGGTGGATAGTGGGTTGAAATTGCTGTAGGCTTTTAATCAATACTGCCTGTCTTGTGATCCGAAGTGGCCAGCCGTGATCGAGGCCGCCCATGAAGGACAGAAGCGGTGTGCGTTGATATGGGCATCAGGTGGTCTTCATAACCAGTTATCTTGACGCGGCGGATATAATCAGTGTCGTATTTAACACGTCCTTTGATTTAACACTTATATATACAAAATGAACGTATGTACAAATCTCTTCATTATAATCAGAGAAGATATGTTAATCCTGTGAGGGCTGGAAGTGTACTTATATATACAAGCATGTATATTTAATAAGAGATGTTATTCTCTCGAGGGCTCGCAGTGTACTGACCTCTCTCGGTGGGCGGCGGTGAAAGACCGCTACCATGCCACGTGTATAATTCCCGGTGGATTTTATCTAATGGGCGGCAGCCAATAGGGGCCGCTTCAACTAAGGTGCTAATTATTTAAGATGCAATGCTTAATAACCACTGGGAATGTTAATTTATATTATCCCAGTACTTATCATTTACTTAAATTACCTTAAATAATACCCATTACCATTATAATTATATATATACATCCCTACGCACCCCTTTGACGAGCGGACAATACCTCCCTCACAGGGGGGGGGAACAAAACCACCACTCTACCAATTATTGCGAGGGTGGTTGGTGGATCATTTCCACAGTTATAGTGGAATGCCATTGTAACAGTTATAGTGGAATGCCATTGTAACAGTTATAGTGGAATGCCATTGTAACAGCTACTATGTTTTGCAAATACAATTAGATTTAGGTTACCTCAGCTGCTTAAAATATCCGTTAGTTAACCCCTTGAGACCCAGAACGTAATTTCTATTGTAATTTGGGTACCATTAGACAATTTTTAGTGAATATAAGCAGTATTTTATAGATATGACCTGTTTAGTATCTTTGTCAACTAACTAATTTGGTATATTAAGTTACTTTCCGTAATTTTATGGCTAACAACATACAATTTTTTATAGCAAAGGAATGATCTGGGTGTGAAGGGGTTAAAATATCTGTTAGTTAATTAGGTTTTCCCCCGGACTACCATTGAGCCATCTTCCTCCTCCCTTTTAGTTTAATTCAACGAGGATTGACTGTCTTCAAAAATAATACAATAATAAAATCATACAGTTTTTTCCTTATAGTTAAATTTGGAAATAAAGAATAGATCAATTTTCATCAAGCACGGGTTTTATTACTTGTTTTTTTTATCATACATATTTTACAAGCAAATATTTATGTTATACACACAAATACCAAAAAGGAAAAGAATGATAAAGAAACATTTTAAAATCTAGTTATTTGATATATTAGGGACTCAGCGACCTCTTGGGGAATATTCTTGATAATCCCTAAATGCAAAAATAAAATATTCAAGGATAAACATTGTCCTATAACATTGTATTTAAGATTCTGCTTCAGGTAAAACTTCACGTAAAATGATGTGGCATTCTGCACCAAGTAGATGACTGCTAAATAACAGTGACGAGATCAAAAGACAAGCTAATGAATTACTGTATGTTTTCTTTATAAAAATAGTTCTAAATGACGATGACATGATTACAAAATATTTACTTTAATTATACAGTGTGACTTCAGAACCTCTTAATATATTACAAGCATTCCTGCTTAGATAGATCAAAGCCTTTAGCCCAGCATTTCCCAATCTGGGGGAAATTTCAAGATTCTAAGGGGTTCTAATTTATACAAGATTCTAATATATCCTGTGGGACATCTAAATTACTAGCATTTAGTCGACAGAAGAAAAAAAAATTCATAGAATGCAGCTATTGACTTTTCTTGAAGTATATATAGATATAGAGGGAAGTGTCTATATACTTGTGTTATTAAGCAAGTAAATTTTATGTTTTGGCTACTTTTTCCTTGTCCACATGAAGGGGGAAATCCGGATGGTTGAACTGGTTGAAGGGGAAACTACTGAAAAAAGGTTGGGAACCACTGCAAAAAGTTTAGCCTATGTGAGCTTCAGGTTAGGCTAAGTTCAACACATCACACCCTTTGTCTTGCTATGTAACTCCTCATAAATCACGTTTTCTGTGCATTTAAGAGTCTTAACCCCTTGAGGCCCAGAACGTAATTTCCTTTGTAATTTGGGTACCATTAGACGATCTTTAGTGATTATAAACAATATTTTATAGATATGATCTGTTTAGCATCCTTGTCCACTAGCTAATTTGGTATATTCAGTTAGTTTTCGTAATTGTATGGCTAACAACAGACGATTTTATATAGCAAAGGAAAGATCTGGGTGTGAAGGGGTTAAGAGTTATTTAAGAGCTAACAAGCTTATTCACAAAAGGCTGCCACACAAAACTGCAGTGACTAAAATATTGACTGACTTATATGATGTATCTGTATCTGGATATATCTAGATTCACTTCTGGTCTTAAAATAAAAGTTATGTTCTCCGAATAAAGAAAACTCAACATGGTTTCTTATAATTAGTGATTGGGTATAACATAAAGTATAGTCTATTTTTTTAACGAGGCAAAAAATCCTGACCCCATGCTGCTTACTGAGTGATATTTGATGCCAGGAGAAGGGAATACTATATACACTTCTTCTAAATTTATGTTGTATTTTATTATAGTTAACCATATTATCAGGTAACCATAGGCTAATTTTAAGCATGAGACTTTAAGATAGCACGGAATTTTTGCCTTGTTAAAAAAAATAGACTATAGGATTCTCAGCATAATCCGGATTACATACATTTTTTGTTGGGTGATACATGAATTGGAAGACAACATTCCTTTACTAGAAGAAACAAGTTGGGTATCACACAGTGCGCCTGTTTTCTTAGGCCAGAGGAAGAGAATGGAAATTATTATGTACATAAATAATTATTATGTTATGATCGCTGAAGAGGCAGCCGCGAAATACCAGTTTCCACACGAGACATATCTATTCCCTCAGTACTGGCTGCTTATTTCCTTACTTTTGATGTCAATTAACTATGCCAACATTTTCTAAGACCTTGATAAACACAGTCAGCAAGAAGGTGTTTATTAATGTTTGTAAATCAATCTGAGGTTCACATCTCTACCCACATTCCTTGACTAATCAATCGATCTCATAAAAGCAGGATAATTAGATAGATATATATAGCTGTATATAGAGAGGTACTATGTGTGCAATATTTACCTATTAAAGTGTTTACTGAGAATGTACCAAGACAAATGTTAACAAGAAAATGCTGTTTCTCACACTGACTGGGATCTGTCATGACAAGACTGAGAGCAAGGAAACATTACTGTAGCTGATACCGAATAGCTCACGGTTGTTGGGTTGTCTGAATGCAAAATCAGATCTACATCACTCAAGTTCAAACAGCTCTCACATTAATCATGGTCTCAAATCTAAAAACTCCATCATGATTGGTGCACATTAACTTATCTTGAGAGTACCAGTGTGCATAATTATTGACCCAAGTAGACAGATACTCCCCCCCCCACCAGCCCCCTCACAGGACTGCTGCACACCATTAACTCCTTCATGCCCAGATCTTTCCTTTGCTATAAAAAAATTGCATGTTGTCGAGCCATAAAATTACGAAGCCACTTAATATACCAAATTAGTTAGTTGACAAGGATACTAAATAGGTCATATCTATAAAACATTGCTTATATTCACAAAAAATCGTCTAATGGTACCCAAATTACAATGGAAATTACGTTCTGGGTCTCAAGGGGTTAAATTAAAGAGGTTGAGGCAATGGATAGAGATAGTTAGAAGCGTATCATTGACTGTCTAACCTCATAAGACATTATAGGAAAATCTGACGTTAAACAGAATGATGATGATGATGACACTTAAGGTTGCTTTGGTGCCATTGATTAATTACCCAAGATAAATGTAAATGTAGATAAATGTATCGAAAAGTTTAGATCAAGTAAAGTTAATGATATCATTTACCTTAAAATTTGCAGACATGGTTTACAATGAAGATGATTGGTCAAAGTCATCATGAGCACTGACAGGTTACATTACTTAACCCCTTGAGGCCCATAACGTAATTTCTATTGTAATTTGAGTACTATTAGACTATTTTAATTAATGTAAGCAATATTCTATGGATATGACTTGCTTAATACCCTTGTCCACTAGCTAATTTGGTATATTTAGCTACTTTTTCGTAATTTTATGGCTAACAGACGATTTCATATAGCAAAGGAAAAATTTGGGTCTCCAGGGGTTAAGTCATTACACATCTTCATGAAATGCTTATAAAAATGTAGTGGAGAATATTTTGTTCACGGCAAACGCAGAGCAAGATTGACTGTCTTGCATGGTGCTCAAGTAGTAGTGATTGCGTAAGAACAGACTCAATCCCTCTGTCCGAGTCAATGAAACATACTCATAACCTTCCTTCCTACTGTGTGTGGTAAAAAATAATCTAGACTTATCATATAATGTATATTATATTCAACTTTACTCTTACAACATCTGAATGCTTATTTTTCTTGGGCCCTTATACTTGCTTTCTAAAAAATATTTCATACAACTATATGTACTGGGTTTTTTTTACGAGGTGAAAAATCCTGACCCCATGCTGCTTACCGACTGATATTTGATGCCAGGAGAAGGGAATACTACGCTTCTTCTTAATTTCTGCTGTATTTTATCATAGTTAACCATATTATCAGGTAAACATAGGCATAAATTTAAGCATGAGACCTTAAGATAGAATGAAATTTCCGCCTCGTTAAAAAAAATAGACTACTATCTACCCGACATCATTATCCTGCTCCTGCAAAGACTAGCTCAGACCAGTGCTTTGTCTGCCTGTGTTCAGCGTACATAATATTGAGGCACGGAATGAAGCAGGCGAGAGAACCATCAACAATGAAAACAAAGCCGCAAAGCAATGTTACTTACCACATAGTATCTGTATAAAATTATCACAGTTTACCTAACGTTTCAGTGTTGATTCATAAATTTCATAGATGAATAGCTATCGTCAATAACACTAAAGTCGCCACTGCACTAATGTCGCCAGGCGCCATATATTACACATTTTAGCATCACTACAGATTTGTATGTGCCACTAAAGAGGCATGCACTGTAGTTTATATTATGTACCTGTCTTGAGTGGCACATACAAATCTGTAGTGCTGCTAAAATTTGTAATATTTGGCACCTGGCGACATTAGTGCAGTGGTGACTATAGTGTTATTGAGGGTACATAAAACTCCATCAAATGTTCATTATATAAAAGGCATGTCATGATAGCACAGAAATCAATTTGTATTTCCTTTGCCTTTTTCATAGGAAGGAAAATACACAGACTAAATAAACCATGACCATTGTTCCCCAAAATGACCGACCTTAGATCACATTGTTCTAGTGTTGTGTTCTTAATATAACTTGCAGGTAAGATATACTTAAAACTAAATTCAATGGCAAAAAAAGATCTAAATTATCTTCAGAAATAGTTCAGGCATTATCATGTTTATAAATGAGGATTACACAATATTCTACTAATAATTATAATAACATCATTATCATTGTTATCAAGACTAAATCATCGAGTTAATCTTGAAGAGGTTCCATGGTTAGGTACATGCAGTCCTTGACATTAGCTGTAAAATGATGATGATAATAATAGAACTCATAACAATAGAAATAATGATAATAATATCGTGTGATGTTAACTGATAAAGTGATGATACCTGTGTCAGCTGCATGACTGAAACATTTTACAACTGTCACAAGGCCTTTGGAGATTCATTCTGTGTGGCTAAAATTTAATGTCCTCTCTCAAGTCACACCTGATTACCATTTCAAGGAGGAGAGAGAGAGAGAGAGAGAGAGAGAGAGAGAGAGAATGGATAGAAGAGAGAAGATGAAGAGAGACATGGAGAAGCTTAGTAGTAGTAGTAGTAGTAGTAGTAGTAGTATAGTAGTAGTAGTAGTAGTAGTAGTAGTAGTAGTAGTAGTAGTAGTAGAAGAAGTTAGCAGTGAGATCAACCCTATAGGATAATTGCAGCACAAAGGGGGGGGTGGGGGGCTAGGATCTGGTGCCAAATAGCAATACCACTTATTTTATACAACCACCTTTTTCCTGGACATAAAGTGGTATTTCATCACATAACAAAATATATAAATGATACCCTTGAAATACACTTACTTGAGCTCACAATGACAATAATAATAATAATAATGATAATAATAACAATAATATAGCTCGGTCTCAAATAAACATACGAATACTATATTTTGGCGAATTGATAAGAATTGATAATAAATTGGTGAGCCACTGTATTGAACCATCTCCCTGTGAATTTTCATAATACGAACAGTATTAATTTATCCTATAAAAAGTCTGTAACGAATTGACAAGCTACAACGATTCTATTCCTCGCCTTCCTTATGGTCAGTCACCCAGCGCAGCGCAGTAAGCCTCGAGGCATGAGAGAAGGGGCTCAGCAAACTTAATTTTTTGTGAGGAGTTTAAGATTTGCATTTTGGTTTTGGGGGAGGGAGAAGTTTGCTGAGGGGGAGTTAAGCATGTATTTTGGTTTGGAGAGGGGGGGGGGGGGGGGGAGTTTGTATCTTGGTTTGGTTGGGGAGTTGAGAAGTTTGCATTATTCTCAGTTTTGCAGTATTCGTGGGAAGGGACATGTACGTATAATCCAGTACAACATAGTCACCGCAATGTTCGTTACTCTTTACCCGGAACCTCAAATTTGCCCGATTGCTTCCTTACTAGCAAACTGGTTTCAACTTATAATTTACTATATGATACTCCTCTTTGATTCACTGCTCTAATGAGAAGAGCACATCATTATTGCAGATTCAAAAAATAATAATGATAATTACTGATAATGCATGTTCAAGACAATGTCCTAGAAACGAATTCATTGTACCTAAAACTAAAGCTAATATCAGTCAGCTTGGTCCATGGCATGTATCTCTATAGTAAAATGCCATATGCCATGTCTGACAATACATCATAAAATAATGTAGCAAATTATACAGTGCAATAAAACCTTCATAAGCCTCTTTGTGATTCATTCATTTAAAAACACAACCAATAAGTCATATAAAAACAATTATATAAAACATATTTGCATCTTAAAAATTATATCAACAGTGTTTCACATAATACCTTTGTAATCAATATCAGCAAGAAGTATTTCTCATCACATTATAAGGAACAGATCCCGGACCGAGATATAATTCCGGTAGTATATTCCAGTTTGACGCCGAATTCACTTTGGTGGACGAAAAAAATAAATCTGGTGAGTTTTTATGTGTTTTGAATTAATCTGCTAACCGTTTCTGTCACAAATCACTTTTTGTTGTTGTTGTTAGGTAAAGGTTAGGTATAGATTAGGTTAGGTTAGGTATAGATTAGGTTAGGTTAGGTATAGATTAGGTTAGGTTAGGTATAGATTAGGTTAGGTTAGGTATAGATTAGGTTAGGTTAGGTATAGATTAGGTTAGGTTAGGTATAGATTAGGTTAGGTATAGATTAGGTTAGGTTAGGTATAGATTAGGTTAGGTTAGGTATAGATTAGGTTAGGTTAGGTATAGATTAGGTTAGGTTAGGTTAGGTATAGATTAGGTTAGGTTAGGTATAGATTAGATTAGGTTAGGTATAGGTTCAGTTAGGTTAGGTTCAATTACAGTAGTATTTTTTCAATTACTTTTGTCGCAAATCACTTAAAAAAAAAAAAGGGAAAAAAAAGGGGGATTAACGACAGAAAATGTTAGCAGATTCATTCAAAACGCATCAAAGCTCACCAGAAAAAAAAAAATTGTTTCGTCCACCAAAATGAATTCGGTGTCAAACTGGAAATTTACCATAATAATAATTCCTCCCACACAGACTTCTGACTATGCCATGACATTTTATCCTGACATCTCAGCCTCACTCATGCAATGGGGTTAATGTCGTCCCCATCATCATTGTCCTCCAGAATAATGTCTCCACTTCGGATGGCAAGGCCGCGCAAGGAAGGGAAATGGTCGCACATGCCGGAGAGCAGACCAAACTTCCGGTGCAGCACAACGAGCGCAACAATTACCAGCAACAGGAAAAACGTGATGCTCAAGCCCAGCGGCAAGGCCAGGGGTTGCCCGGCGACTCTGTGGAAAGTAAGGAAGATCTGTAACTTTCTGATTATTTACCCTATGTATTATAATTATGCACTTTGATACTATGTCCCCTAATGTGCCTATATTATGTATTTTTTGTTTTGCTATAGTACTTAAGTTAACTCCTTGTCTTGCTATTGTTGCTTTTTTTTTTGTCTGTATGCCTCCGGGCGTTCATAAAATTATTATTATTATTATTTTGCTTTTGGGCGGGCTTTTTGTGACTTTTTTTTGCCCTTAGCCAGTCTTTGTGATGTAAAAAAAAAAAAAAATAATAAATGAATATCTAAAACACTCTCATCATCTAGAAAATATACAATACATTTTGAATTAAAAGATTATAGCTATAACACTATATCTATCTAAATCTATCTTTCTATCTTTCTATCTTTCTATCTAACTATCTCTCTATCTATTTTAATCTATCTATATCTGTCTAAACATTATATCTATAACACTCTAATCATCTAGAAAACATCTAAAAAATGTTACATTTTGAATTGCAAGATAAGCAAAACAAGAATAGTTGGAATATCTTTCTTTTCTTCTCTTTTTTCATAAAGAATTGGCTTAAGACTTAATTAAAAGTACCTCAGTGCTCTCAGATTCATGTCTCCTTTTTATGGTGATTTCCGTGCAGGGTATTGATTGTACTGCCTATAAGATGTGGTTGCTCCATCAGGGCCTTCTTACCACTACTACTTCATCGTGCGGGGGTTTCAAATGCAAAGGTGGGCATTCCGCAATTTTAGTCCGCAATTCCGCAACTTGCGGAATGGTAATTCGGTTGCGAAATTGCGCAATTACGGATGCCTGAAAAAATTGCGGAATTGTGAATTGCGGACCGCCAAAATGTTGAAACGCAATCGCAATAACTTGCGGAATGGGTAATTTGGTTGCGGAATTGCGCAATTACGGATGCCTGAAAAAAATGCAGAATTGCAGGTTGCGGACCGCCAAAATTTTGAAACGCAATCGCAATAATTGTGACGGTCACCACCTTCAAAGTGGCAAATGCCCGCGTGAACATAAGCTCCCACCAAATATTGTGGAGACGACACTGCCAACTGCCAACTTGCCAAGTGTAGCACAGTCACTCAGTCAGTGCGTGCTGGAACTTAGGATTGAGAGCGTGTACGCTGGCTGTGTGTGTGATTAGTTGCCAACCTCCACATGCTGAACCAGGAGGAGGAGGAGGAGGAGGAGGAGGAGGAGGAGGAGGAGGAGGAGGAGGAGGAGGAGGAGGAGGAGGAGGATTAGTAGATTACTTAGATTAGTGATTACTAGCCAGTAGACTGTGAAGTGTAAAAGTAAAGAAAAACACTAAAAGAGACAAAGACTTAATTGTGAAGGACAAGTAACAAGTATAGACAGAAACAGAATAGGAATACAGAAGTATTAAACACTAATAAAGAGTTTAGAGACATTTTTTGTTTTAATTGTAGGTGTTTAAGAGTCTAGAGATGTTTAAGAGTCTAGAGACATTTTTTGTTTTAATTGTAGGTGTCAAAATTTGTTTGCGGAATTGCGATTGCGAAAAGGCCTATCTGAAAAAGATTGCGGAATTGCGATTGCGCAATTGGAAAAAAAATTGCGATGCCCACCTCTGTTCATATGATTATACCTATACTTGCCACACGTTAAGCTAGCGAAAATAGGACCTCCTCACTCCCCCCTTCTGAATGAACGGGATTGGCTGAGGTTGTTGGGTGTTGGGTGTTTGGGCTTTAGGGTGGAACTTGGAGTAAGGCATTCTCACCCAACACCTCAGCCAATCTCGTGCGTTCCGAAGGGGGGAGTGAAGGGGCCCATTTTTGCCAACTTAACGTGCGGCGAGTACGTATAGTGTAGATTTAGCAGAACCACCACCCACCTGGAGGCTCGGGGTCTTCACACTTGCCGGTCGCCTCGTTAACCTCAAAGTCCGGCAGACACTGACACGTTGCCGTCGTCTGGTTCACTTGCACACACACTTCATTAGTGGAACAGGGGCTTAGTTTATGCAGGTTACAAGTCTGAAATAAATCCTTATATTTAGTACTTACAAAAAGATTAGATTCTTGTCTAAATTCTTTCTAAAGAGAATTTTTTCAAGAGAAAAATTCTCGTCGCCGTCAAAGTGTTCCTATTTTCGGTGAGGTTTATGGAACTGTTGATGATAGGAATTCTTGCCGAAAAACCAACCAAGATCACTCGCCAACGCGGAAATTTTCGACGACAGTTCCACTTGGAATAAATGAATAGGAAGAATAAAGAGTATTTCATTATTGTCCACACCACAGTATTCGCTTTTCCCAAAACACTGTAAAACTGCAGTTTAACACAATACGTGGAAATTGGTTATGTAACATGACTTAACTGCCCCCCCCCCCCTAGCTAGTTTACTAACTTAACCTGGACACTGGCTACTTAAACTAACCTAGCTGATCAAGTTATTGCTGTTATTTAATCCCTGAATGCAGAAACACGGGTGAAAGCTGATTAAATGTATATATTGGGTCCTGTAATAACAAGATAAAGAACTGGGGCAGTCTGAGGGGGTGCCGCCCCCCTAGTTAGGTCAGGAAAGTATTGGTCAATAGGGAGTATTGTACATATTTCAGTTTTTCCAAAATTACTAGATTATTAACAAACATCAAAATATACTGAAAAATCATACTTTCGTCTTAAAAATAGCGAGATGCTGGAAGAAGAAAAAAATATATTATTTGTTGGTCAGTCGTATTGATACGTCGAAGCCCCGCCACACACACACACACACACCACACACACAACAGACAGACACCCCATGACAAGGCATTTCAAGGCCGCCACACCACCACACCCACTGTCACCACACCCTTGACCCCTACCCATACCTTACCTCTCCCACGACACATGAAGAAGGCACGAAATGTACAAATACGATGAAGAAGAACAGGTAGGAGCAGTGGCGAGTGCCTTCCGCTGTTGGCACTCTCCGCAGCGTCATTGTGCCAGTAGGTAACCAGTGCCACTTGTCCTCCAGCCAGAACCTCTTCATGTCTCAGCCCTGGCCTTGCTCCAGGGGCCGGGGATAAGGCGGGACAATCAGATAGGCGATAGTTAAGGCAGCGTCATGAGGCAGGGCAGCGGATGTGACACTCGCCTACGCTACTCTCACAAACAAACTTCGCCTCACAGTAGTATTTTTTTTTTTCCTTGCTCTGTTTTCGTCTATTTTTTTTAACTATTACTTCTCTGTTTCTTCCTTTCTGTTATTTTCTATGTATTTTACTCTATTTTCATTCTGTAAGTTCATTCTTGTTTTCTGTTAATTTTCATCTATTTATCTTGTGTTGTTATTATTGTTGATTAGTGGTGTTGCCGCTGGTGCCGTGTGGTGAATGGTGATGCCCCACGATGTTATCACAGGCGTGGCAGCTGACCCTGACCTGTCTTCAGGAAGGCACAGTCTGTTTATATGTCTATTTTCTCTTTCTTCTAATTCAGTCGCTGTGCTCTACAAAGTTCAATAAATTAAGTTTAAAGGAACCTTTGTTGACTTTCCCTACCTGGTACACCTTGTTAGTTCTGAAATATATAGATAACACCTAGTACGTGATTAAAGAAAGATAAGATTTGTGATTTGGTTTTGTGATGCATCATCAATTAAGGGTCGGGCAGCGAGGGTACGATTAAAAGATTAATAAGTCTTTTTGAATTTGAGGACCCTCGGCTTAGAGCATGCCTCCTGATTAGATATCTACAATCAAATTCCATGGCACTTTCAATACTGGATGGTGTTTTTTAACTTTTATTTCTGCTGGCCTTGTCTGGAGGGTGATGGGGGAAGGGGAGGAGCCTTCAACTTTGCTATTATTTTGTCTCTTAACTTAATAATTTGTAGAAACTATAAGCGGCAGAAAGTAGTCACACAGGCAGGCCCGTATGGCTGTTGCTGCCTGTTCTTATGTATTCTTCTTGTGACTTGTAGCTCTTTGAATCGCCTCATAGGTCCTCTAATACTTGTTCTTGTCATGTTCCTGTTAACAATCTGCTTGTCAACTCTTCACTTCTTTTTCTTCTTCTTGTGACCTTTGACGCTTAGTATCGCTTCATAGGTCCTCTTCAAACTTCGTCTCCTTAGTTAACAGTCTTGTCAAATCTTCCCTTGGCCATTTCACCTCGGATACTAAAACATTTTCATTCGTTATCGGTCTTTTTCTTGTCGCGCCTCGTCCATTTAAAGATTATCGGGCAAGATGGAAATGAAGAATAGTTATAAATAAGACTGAATACCATTGAGTTACTGATATAAACCCTTGAATACTCTTATACTGCGTCAAGAGGTGCTGAGTGGCGACAGTGTTTTGTTAAATTGGTGTGGTGTCTGCCGTGGTGGTGGTGTTAATAGTGTTGACAGTGATGTGTATGGTTGGTGTTTGTGTTGCCTGCTGGTGTTAATGTCGCCACACCTACAGTTAGCAGGGCACATGGACAGGGAGATAGGGCCTACAGTGTGTGCGTCAGCGTGTGTGAGTGTGTGGTGTGCTCGTACGCCCCTATGCCCCGCTGTCACCATGCCCGCACCGTAAGCAACACAGTCACTACCCTTGCTTATCTACGGAGGGGTGCAGTCAGTTCGTACACAAGTTGTTTCGTACACCAGTAGATTCGTACACTAAAAAGTTGTTTCGTAGTCTATATGAAACCATAGTCGTTTCGTACATATAGCTCTAGAGTTGAACTTGATTACTAGAGTTACGAAATGACACCAGGTATGTACGAAAAAACTCAAAATCAGTGTACGAAACAACTTGTGTACGAAACTCCCTGTAACCGGCTTACCATCGAAGTAGATAGTGCCGACCGGGGTAATTTGGTCCTGGTTTTGACAAACTTTGATCTAGTTTCCATATCTATTGAAATAAACAAACAAAAAGTTTATACAATCATAGGAGGGTCACTACCTATATGTCATTAAAGTTTGAACAAATTTCCATTATAGCTCTGTTAGCAATACACTGCGAAGTGCGGACCGCATTGTTACACTAAATGGGGTAAATCGGACCTAACTCTGGGGTAAATTGGTCATATATATATATAAAAAAAATATGTATTTCTTCAAAATTTGACAAACCTCCAAAAACTTAAACAACATGTCATACCATGCCCATGGACACTATCAAACATTATGTGAGCTGTTCCTCACATTCTCTGGTTAGGCGGAAAAGATGACCAACACGCACACGTTTGGGTTCCAGTCTTTGAGCTCCTAGTCTTTCTTCTTTTTCTAGGTCTATGTTAGTTTTTCTTTTATAATTTCTAAGCAGTGTTACTTAATTTAGTAATACTTTACACTAGGGCCAGAATTCCCTACACAATTGGGAGTATGGTTTCTGTTTACCTTATTGGATTCTAGGAAACATTCTCACTATGAGCTTCCGTCACAAAGCACTTCTTTCGGAGATATAAGATGTTTTTAATAGGAAGGAGATCCGAGTGTATAGGAGATATGAAAATTAAACTAACCTAACCCCACCTTTTGACTCACTAACCTAACCTAATCTAACCTAACACACGCTTTAACCTCCAAACTAATGTCAAATCTGCATTAAAAAAGTGTCCGCGGCAAGGGAAGAACAGAGGCGATGCAGGTCACAAGAGGAAGAAGACCAAGGCGCACGTAAACACTTGGCTCTCGCCTCCCTATGAACATGTCATTATCTTCGAAAGTAATGATTTGCGACGGAAACTCAATAGAGAAAATGTTTCCTAGAATTAAATAAGGTAAACAGAACCACATTCCCAATTGTGTAGGGAATTTCGGTCCTAATGTAAAATAATACCGTTAGGTTACGTAATCAATGCCCATGTTAGGTTAGTTAACTAGCAGGGAGGTATGGGGGGGCATAGCCCCCCAGTTATGTCAGGAGAGTATTGGTTTATAGGAAGTATTGGTTGAAACTGCACATTTACCGTATCCATTAAGGTAAACAGAAATCATTCTCCCAATTGTGTAGAAAATTCTGGTCCTTGAGTAAAAATGTACCCTTAATTTATATACCAGCACCCTTAAACTAATTCCATATTAGCATGCAACAATCTGAAACAAAAGAAACAAGTGCAAATAAGCAGTTAATCCTCACCGTGATATGCCGTGTGGGGTACATTACACTGGGTCCAATTTACCACGCGAGTGTTTATGTCACCGGGGTAAATACGGACCCAAACTGAGCATTGATCATACGAAAATGAGACAAGATAGAGCATTTTTGATATTTTCATGTTAAAGTAGAGGAAAAACACTATATATACGCTTATTTACAAGAATGTACTCCGTCTCGTATTTGAATCCCATGAAAGTTCGCCAAATCAGCTGATTTTGTAAACAAACTTTGCTGCAACTTTTTTTTGCTGTCATTTTACTCATTTTCTATTTTGGTTTCTGGGTTCAGTTACATATCGATATTTATATTCATATTAATACTAGAAATGTTAAAATGGTTGTTTTACTACATGGGATATTCAAAACTGTTACACTCTTATTTATATTGAAACAAACACCAAAGCAAAAATGGCGGTCCGAATAGAACCGGTCCGTTGGAAGGACCAAATTACCCCGGTCGGCACTAGTGTATTTACTATTGACTTGCTGGACAGGCTCCCCCCCTCGCGTTGTGGCTGGTACCTAGAACTCTCGTCTTTATTTATTTCGGTAAAAATGGACGAGGATTGCGCGGTCATTTTCTGAGACACTGATCAATTTTTCCTTGCCGAAAATTGGTGCTTTTTCAAATAGATATATTTTTATTTTTAGGAAACCAGGTAAAACTTTATATATAAAAAAAATTCACATCACCAAATCCTAAGGTCGCCGTTTCTATTGATAACAATGTAACTCCATCAGAAAAAAACGCAAAATTTGGGTAAAATTCTTAAGTCCTTTCCCACCCTTATTAGTGGGTTATATTCCTCCAGACCTTCACAGATCCCTTCACGTTCCTCTAAAACCTAATTTTAAAGTGGGGGAAGAGATAAAAAGATTAAAAAGAATATTAAATAAATTATTACTAACCCAACCCAACCTAACCTGGTAAAATTCTAGTAGTTCTTTCTCGCCCTTAGGTCTCGCACCTAACCTTACCAATAACCTCCTAGCCATACCTAAGGGCGAGAAAGAATTAGAATTTTACCAGGTTAGGTTAGGTTATATTGAGGTTAGGTTAGAATTTTTTTCTTTTTCATCCCTCCTCTACTTTAGAATTACATTTTAGTGCTACCTGAAGGGATCTGTGAAGATCTGGAGGAAAAAAGCCCGCTAATAAGGACGGGAAAGGACTCTAGAATTTTGCCAAACTTGAACAGTAAAGCAAGCAAAAAAGCAAAGCAGCTACTGAGCAAAAATATATAAGTATATAGAAAAAGTAAGTGGTAACGGCGGTAGCGACCGCGCAGTTCTCGTCCATTATAACCCTGCAGTTCAATACAACACTCCCTATTAACCAATACTCTCCTGACATAACTGGGGGCTGCGCCCTTACAGCCCTACCCCCCCATTAGTTCACTAACACCGAATCTGGGCATTTGATCACGTAACCTAACCTCACTGGGAGGGGGGGCAGACCCCCTTGTGTTATGTCTCATTTCCGACGGCTGTCGTAGGGGTTAGAAATACTGCAAATGGTCAGATCTACAAGTTGAGGACCGTTATAACTACGTGCCTTGTAATGCATTAAACTGTTGTAGAACCATTTTTTCTTGATATCATCTGTTAGTAAAGCCAAGCCCGTGCCCTGACTGTGGTGATGTGTCCCCAGGGTGTTTCCGTGAAGGTGAGAGGTGGTGTGTCCTGCCTGGGGAATGAGCTGCCGCCAGCCTGCAGTTGCTGAGTCAAGGACAGACATGGATGCTGGGTGCAGAGGATGGCATCGCCTTGAGCAGCACTAAGCCCCCCGCCGCCATGTGTGTGGTGTAGCCGTGCCGCGGCCGCTGTGAGCCCCTGCCGAGGGGTCCATCTGGTATACCTGCTGTGGCAACACCTCAACCATTGAGTACCAGGCTCACGTCCCCTCCGCCATTTTCTTAAGGGACCAAGGTAAAGTATTGGCTTGTTGTTCTTTCCTGCTGCCAAGACAGAAGTTGTTGTTATTGTGAGAATTAGTTAAAAATGATAAGAAAGGGAAAGTAAAGAGTCATGCCTATTATTTTGTTAAGGAGTTGTTTTAAGCCCAAGTCACTCTGCACACACATAACTCGGCAAAGAATACTTGTCATTGCATGACTTAGAAGCACTAGTGTAGACTTGTTATATGAATGCACTTTGTGCCTAAGTACTGAGCATAATCATTTGGCTATTTGTACTGTAGAAACTTAAAATTATACTTTGAATGCACTGCATATTATGCATAGTCAAACTTGAGTCTGTCAGTTGTAGGATGGTCTCAACAGTTTCTGAACACTCACATTGTAGTTGTTGGCTATGTTGACATGCATACATACAGAGTGGATGTGTACATAAATAACCACCAGCACATTACATGAAGATTTAAGACATAATGACTGACAGGTTTGTCTTGTACAAAACTAAAGATTCATGAAGAAAATTATGAACTTAAAAGTAGTACTACCAACAAATAAGTTATAATTATAATTTTTCAACTATTATTCCTCAGCCTTATTTTTATTTGAATGAGATTTTCCATACCACATGTAGGACTTGGAGAACGTTTTATTTTTATTTTGAAATTACATCTTCAAATGAGCTAACATGTCGCTAACACAGACCAGTACAGAGTGTGAAAAGCTTTACAGGAAGTGGGAATGTCAACACTTCATCCCGGCAATGATGGAGCCAGGTCACCCTTAGGGGAAGCAAGTCTTGTATGGAGACTCTTAATATACAAACAGGGAAATCTTAACCACTATGGCTGCAACATAACAAAGACATATCAGTATTTCTCATATGGCCCAACATCAGTATTTCTCATATGGCCCAACATATCAAGTATTTCTCATATGGCCCAACATATCAGTATTTCTCATATGGCCCAACATATCAGTATTTCTGATATAACCCAACATATCAGTATTTCTCATATGACCCAACATATCAGTATTTCTTATATGGCCCAACATATCAGTATTTCTCATATGGCCCAACATATCAGTATTTCTCATATGGCCCAACATATCAGTATTTCTCATATGGCCCAACATATCAGTATTTCTCATATGGCCCAACATATCAGTATTTCTCATATGGCCCAACATATCAGTATTTCTCATATGGCCCAACATATCAGTATTTCTCATATGGCCCAACATATCAGTATTTCTCATATGGCCCAACATATCAGTATTTCTCATATGGCCCAACATATCAGTATTTCTCATATGGCCCAACATATCAGTATTTCTCATATGGCCCAACATATCAGTATTTCTCATGGTCCACCCACGTCCCTGTAAAGCTTTTGATACCTGGAAGCTGTTAAGTAGCTACACTTCATAATAATCTGCTCACAAGCTTATAATATGTGAATTGCTTTTCATTCCTCAACCACCAACCACTAAATTCACTGTCCTTGCGAGTGTGGCGTGGCGTGACACCCTAACAGGCGTGTGGCGTCGCAGACTGTGGCGCAATGATGACAAGTTATTTGTGCTATGTTTTGTCACTGCATGAGGCTTTTATTTGTTTGTTAGCATCACCGTCTGAATTGTCTTATTTGTTGCGATGCAGTATCAGATCTTGTATTGGTAGTTGGATTAATTATATGCCTGATTCAACATGGAGGTGAGGTTTAAGCTTAAGTTTTATTATTTACGTGATGCTGTAACTCTTCTACATGCTTCCCAAGTCAAAGAAAAGGAATAGGATTATGTGATTTAGTTATTCTTGGGGTATACTACTTACTACTTTCCAATGTAATGTCTAAAGAAAGTGAGAACAGAATTGATACATAATAAAATTTTCACACCAGGCAAAACATGTGAAAATGTGTATGGATATTAAACATTTTCAGTTCCAACTTAAAGACATTAGAATCAGATTGAGTAGAATATAATGCCGTGTTCTGGTTGGATGAGAAGCTGTAGGTGAAATGCTTGAACTCTGTAATGCCTAAAAGTAAGCCTTCATTGTTGAATACTAATGATCTTTGTGGTAGTAAAAGATAGGCCGGTCTATATTTCATCAGTAAAAAGTAGATATGTGTGAAGATCTGCCTTTTATTGTCTACCACATTACGTACTTCTCCACAACATCTGCCTGTGTGGAGTTTGCATTCGTATATTAAAATGCCAGGATAGATTTTGGCTCTAAGCAGTCATTCATCATTTCCCTTCACCATCATCTCAATATCTAGCACTAAGGGAGGTGCTAGTGTGAATAGGTGTGAAGTGTAGACCAAAGATAATGTCAGTTGTATCATGAAGGAAAGAGTTCTCAGGGTGTTAGCATTCACATTATCATACACTGTGATGTTAGGGAACCAGGCCAAGGAAGACATGGAGGCAGTGTGTTGAAGAGGAACTGGCAGCATTGGGCATTGAAAAGGTTGAGGCAATGGATAGAGAGGGTTGGAAGTGCATCATCGGCCGTCTAACCTCATTAAGATATCATGGGAAAATCTGACGTTAAACAGAAGAAGAAATGTTAGGTGAGCAGCGTGATGTTATGGCAGGCTGTTGAGAGTCACAAAAATAAAACCACTCCTGCAGTTAGCAAAGATAGTGTGTGGTTTAATAGTTATGAAATTTGTTATCTAATCTTTAGGAAATCACTTATTCGTTATCGATGATGAAACGTATGCTAGGGGAAAGGAAGTGTTGAAAGTTATTTTTAGAATGAGATTTGTGTCATGCTGCTATTTTGATGAAGATTTTGCTTCTATGAATATTCCATGAGTCAGTTTAGTTGTTGTATTGCAGGAATGTAGACTGTATAGATCTACATCAAAGTCCTGTTCAAACATTATGGTAATATCTGTGCCTTCCCAGGAAACAGTGGCTGACAGGAAGTCTTTTATCAGAGCAGCGTGGCTCTGTTGATGCCTAGTCCCACATTATAGACTGTGTTGAACTGTCTGGCTCAAGAGTTCTTTGTTTGCAGCGGGAATGTATTGATGCTTACAAGTGGGAGATTTGATGTGGAGGAGTGTTTAGTGGGGTAGGGTAGAGGTATGGAGGATAGGTAGAGTAGAGGTAGATAGGCAGAGAGGTAAGGTATGGTAGAGGGGTAGATAGGTAAGGAGGACAGAGGTAAGGTAAGGTAGAGGGGTAGATGATTCTGCAGTGACATGGACAGATGGGAAGTAACATGCAAAAAATGTATTGTTAAATTTTTGAAAGATGAAGGTTATGTAGAATACAGTTGAAAGGTTCCAGAAATTGTCCCATTTTTGGTGAGACAGAAGGAGACGAAATGTATTGCGATGGTTAGAGAGGATGCAGAGCTTAACACGTTGAATATTATACACTTGGAGGTAAGACAGAATCAATCAATCATTGGGGGCATACGCCATGTGACACCCCTGTGTAGCCCTGCACATGCCCTGTGTAGGTCACCAGATTATAGTTACCTAGATGAACAATCATGAGATGTAGGGATATATACTATCTGGCAAATGTATATACAAGTTTTGGGGATAAAGTCAAGCATCCCTGCCCAATAGTGGAACCTTCCAAGTAGATATAAAAAGAAAATGCAACAAATGAAGGCTTACTGTACTAATGTTCGAGTTGTGTACTAATATATCTGACTGCTCTGAGCTGTGTTCATGGCGAGGCTTAACTCAGGCTCATTAATGTTGTTCACTGGGACACGTGGGAGGGGAGGTGTTAGCAGTATATAATTGTTGTTTTGTTCTACACCACAAAGATGAGGAAGACAAGTTTACACGAGCCTATCTTTAGTCAAGATTACTTGGCTGGGGAAAGGTCTGTACGGAGACACACAGTGAGTGTGCCTAACTCTCTGGAGGGTAAGTTGTATAGCCAGGCAAGTCTGATTACACTCTGCTTCCTGTAGACTTAAGTAGAGCTTGCCTACGCTTTCTGTCTTTAATGTGCATAAGGTATTAGTGGTCTGTGAGTCGATATTTTGACCTCAGTTAAATAGTATGTCTTTATATACCTAGACGACCGCTATCCTGTAGTCTTTTTTTTGTCTTTCTTTTTTTACGAGGCGAAAATTCTATTCTATCTTAAGGTCTCGTGCTTAAAATTATGCCCATATTTACCTGATAATGTGGTTAACTCTGATAAAATACAATGGAAATTTAGAAGAACCGTAGTATTCCCTTCTCAAGGCATCAAATATCAGTCAGTAAGCAGCAAGGGGGCAGGAGTTTTTACCTCCTTAAAAACCCCAGAGTATAGTGTATTAACCCTTTAGTCGGCGACGGTACCGACTAGACCCAAGGCTTAATCCACTAGGCAAGCGGTCATCTGGGTATTTATAGCACTACAAATTGTATGTCTATATATAAACCGTAAATAGACTCCCATGACTACTGTGGGACCTGCATACACTGTCTCGGCTCCTGTTCTTATCTTTCTGCTTCATGTTTGACGGGAGGTCCTAAGGTGTGTGTGGGGATATACCTAATACACTGGGTTTTATGGTTCCTGCTGTGATCTGCCTGCCTTATAGAAGTCCTCAAAGGGTGCCCTGGGATATTAACCTTTCCTTCTGGGTGATGTGAGCCCCTTCCTCCCTTCCCCCAGTCCCCTGTTCCCTTCATTATGGTACTGTTGGGTGATGTGAGCCCCTCCCTCCCTTCCCCCAGTCTCCTGTTCCCTTCATTATGGTACTGTTGGGTGATGTGAGCCCCTTCCTCCCTTCCCCCAGTCTCCTGTTCCCTTCATTATGGTACTGTTGGGTGATGTGAGCCCCTTCCTCCCTTCCCCCAGTCTCCTGTTCCCTTCATTATGGTACTGTTGGGTGATGTGAGCCCCTTCCTCCCTTCCCCCAGTCTCCTGTTCCCTTCATTATGGTACTGTTGGGTGATGTGAGCCCCTTCCTCCCTTCCCCCAGTCTCCTGTTCCCTTCATTATGGTACTGTTGGGTGATGTGAGCCCCTTCCTCCCTTCCCCCAGTCTCCTGTTCCCTTCATTATGGTACTGTTGGGTGATGTGAGCCCCTTCCTCCCTTCCCCCAGTCTCCTGTTCCCTTCATTATGGTACTGTTGGGTGATGTGAGCCCCTTCCTCCCTTCCCCCAGTCTCCTGTTCCCTTCATTATGGTACTGTTGGGTGATGTGAGCCCCTTCCTCCCTTCCCCCAGTCTCCTGTTCCCTTCATTATGGTACTGTTGGGTGATGTGAGCCCCTCCCTCCCTTCCCCCAGTCTCCTGTTCCCTTCATTATGGTACTGTTGGGTGATGTGAGCCCCTCCCTTCCCCTTGTCTCCCTACTATGTATTCCTCCCTTGGCCCCTTCCTTACGGTACTGTTTTGCTGTGACCGGGATTGGTGGTGAGGCTGCCGATACAAAGAGTGTAGGGTACTCATACAAGAGGGTTGGTCTGTGGTACTCTGATTCAATGGTAACTTCTTCCTGCTCTCCTTTCATTGATTGTCTGGTGGATGGATGGATAGGTTGAGGGAGGCTGACAGGGTTTACTCGCAGGTACAAGTTTTATATGATAATTTCTGAGGTCTGAGTTTATTTCTATTCACTTATTTTATTTTTTAGGGTAGCATTTTGACATTTCTTAACTAAGGACTTTGAATGTGTGTGTGTGTGTGTGAGAGACATTTCAACACGTGAATCCTGCTATTGAGAAAAGAGTTTGTGTAAAAACTTAGTCATAGGAATCATCCACTGATATTCACTTTCAGGAAAGAAGTAGGTATGAAATTTAACCTTTACATATGAATATTGACAGTGTTAAATATATTGACACTTAGATATAATCTGTCCACCTGCAGTCTGTTAGTAAGATTATTTTATGCTTATGATAGGCAATAGATCGCCTCGCCTCGATATATTATAGGTCGCCTCCGTGGTGCAGTGGCTAGCGTGCCTGGCTACGAATCTGCGGGCCCTGGTTCGATCCCGGGCCAGGGCAAGTCGGTGACCAGCCTACCCAGCTGTTCTTCCTTCCTTTCGGGGTTGATAAATGGGTACCTGGGGTAACCTGGGGAAGGTAACTGTGGTAACCCGGGAGTCACACTAGCCCTGTGTCCCGGGGTAACGGGTCCTAACCCACCACAGGCTCTAAGGGCTAATGCCACGGAGATGAGCACCGCATGCCACGCGCAGCTTAGCGTATGCTCCCATCTTTACTTTACTTATAGGCAATAGAAAATTTAGGTCCAAAAGTAAGATTATTTTATGCCCATTTTTATTATACTAGTGATATGCAATAGAAAATTCATGTCCAAGCATTGGGTATAATCAGTTACTTTGCTTAATGTTTGGTTATATGGTAAGACTGTGTGTGTGTGTGTGTGTATATGCGTGCGTGACTGCGTGTGTGTGTATATATGCGTGTGTGTGTGTGTATATATGCGTGTGTGTGTGTGTATATATGCGTGTGTGTGTGTGTATATATGCGTGTGTGTGTGTGTGCATAAGCATGAGTGCATATGCTGCTAAGAGTTATTGGAATGAGATGCTGTGACCATAATATTACACCATAATTTTCATGGTATTCACAAACAAGATTAATACTTGAAAATTAATCTGGCAAACCTTTATGTTCCATCTTGTGGTGGAAGTGCTATGACGTGTACAGGGTTTAAAAATTAGGTTTACCGTCAACAACACTATAGTCGCCACTGCACTAATGTCGCCAGGTGCCATATATTACAAATTTAAGCATCACTACAGACTTGTATGTGCCACTAAGGAGACACGCACAGTAGTTTATATTATGTACCTGTCTTCAGTGGCACATACAAATCTGTAGTGATGCTAAAACTCATAATATATGGCGCCTGGCGACATTAGAACAATAGTGAATATAGTGTTACTGTCGGTATGACATGTACAGTCTAAGATAAAAGTCGTGTCATGAATTTTGGTCAAGACATCTGGTAAATGGCTAACCTTTCGGTGCTGTTTGCCGTATGTCATACGAACGGTTGGTAGCACTGTCATAAGTGCTTCGATCTCACCACAACTCATACGTCATAATAGTTCGTATCCTCACGAGTAATTGTTTTAGGATTCATTACCAGGAGTGTTAAAAGCAGAAGTGCTGAGGTAATTATAAAGCAGTGATTGAACATGGGTTCGGTGAGCCAGTCTCAGGGGTTCGGCTGAGGCCCTCCGAAACACATTGCAATTTTGCTATTATTATTAACTCCCTCAGCTGTTGAGGCTGGCATCGCACAAGCCCCCTTCCCCTTTATAACAGTCCTGGAGTCACCCCTGTATTCCACTTTCTTTTTAAGGACCTATATACGCCACTGCTTCTGAGTCCTTCCTTCCTTCATATTAATATCAAAAATAATACTCTTGAATATTGAGGCAATTTTTCTTTAAATTTTTGCATAGATTAAAATGGAATTTGGTCATGTTATTATTCAAATATACTATTGAATTTTGAAGCAATTTTTCTAGATTTTTTTTTTTTTTTATATATTTTTTTTAAATGTATATTCTTGCATGTCTTTATCCATACTCCTGCCGGTGATGTGTGTGGCCTTCAATGGCTCAGGTGTAAAGATGAAATGTCCTGGCGATCATTGCTGGGCCGAATGTACTTCGCATTCCACATCGATTAATATGAAACCTCAACGCAGTAAATCTATTGAACCTTTGAAATACCCTTGGTTTGTTTTAGACATTGTCTCATCGGCAGCAGATATGAAGCTTTGAACCCTTATCTGAACAGTAGCTTCAAGGGATTCAGGCTTGCCAACCCCGAGCACGTAGCTGCGTTAGGGTTTTCATAATGTTTCACGAGTTACATTTCATATTCGGACAAAACCGTGACACGACTTTTGTCTTAGACTGTACATGGTTTCAAAAATATGCATAGAGGTAGGAAAAAGATAATAATTTTTGTATACCAATAGTCGAGTGAATACTATAGAAACGTGGTCTTGTTGCTTGCAGGACAAGAAAAAGCTTTGCAATTTTATAATAACTGAGCCAAATTAACACAGACTAACAGCAATGTTTGGATGCGTTTCCCTGATCTAACCTAACCCTGTGTGCTTGTTTTGTTCCTCCCCCCCCTTGTTGTCCCTCCCTCCTTCCTTCCTCCCCATGGCTCTGTTATTCCCTTGGGATTCCATCTTGCTGTGTCTATACCAGATGTGGTGTTCATGTGTAACATATTGAACATAGTTTCATCCTCATAGTACCCCATATTACGTGTAACATTTTGTAAACAACTCCCATCTCACATAATCATTCCCTCTATCTCATATTTGTTTGGATCTTGTTATCATCCCTCCGAACCCAAGGATTCTTACCTGCAATATACATCCTGGAATGACACACATCTCCAGTGTGCGTGTGACCTAAGTAGCGGAAAGTTGACCTTGTATGACCCAATGGCAGGTGGTGGCGGGGAGTACCAGGGCATGGCCATAGGGAGGCCCCGGCCCTCGCCCATGCCCCTGTGCCATGGTGGAGGGCTGGGCAGCATGGACAACCTGGGCATCCGGGCGCACTCCAGCCTGCCGCCCACGGTGGAGGTGGACTTCCTGATGCCCAACAGCATCATCATTCAGCACAAAGTCAGCACCAGCACCTCACTGGAGGAGATCAAGGAGGTGAGTCAAGCCCATAGAACAAGAAGTAACGGATTCAAACTTGAAAAACTTAGATTTAAAAAAGAAATAGGAAGAAATCTTTGTCGTTGCTCTTCGTTTAAAAAATATCCCTCTTATGGTACCCTTCGTCGGTCGTCCGTCGCTCGACCGCCATCATGACTCTTGGTACGTACAAGCCTAAGTAACCAGCCTCTTTTTTTCTTTCATTGGTCTTTGCATTTATGGGTTTGCGTGGTTTCCTTCTCAGGAACTATGGGACCGTGCCAGCGAGTTCCCCCTGTTTGGCACTCTGCACGACCAAGCCTCCTACCACTTTGCCTGCATCAGCCTGCAGTCCGAGACCCTGGAGCTGATGGACGAGACCAAGTGCCTGCAGGACATCAACCCCTTCATGTTCATCCTGAAGGTGGTGGAGCGCAAGGGCAACGAGACTGAGAAGCGACTCAACCTTCAAATTGGGCTGTTAATTGGGAAAGGTACGTAAGTGTTGTGTGTGGATGTGTTTTGGTTTTGAGGAATAGTGAATTTTTATTGATGTCAAATATATTGAAGTTATGTATCCTTAGGTAGGGAAGGTGTACCAATGTCTACTTTTTGCTTATTCTTCTAATTGGTTTGTTAATTGGGAAAGGTAAGTGTTGTTTTGTGTGTGAGTGTATGTACAGTAAAACCTCTCGTATTCGGATCCTCATTATTTTTTTTTTTTTTTTTTTTTTATATATATATATATATATATATATATATATATATATATATATATATATATATATTATATATATATATATATATATATATATTAGGGGTCGAATTTTCCTAGCCTAGAATTTTTTTTTTTTTTTTTTTTTTTTTTTTTTTTTTTTTTTTTTTTAAACATATCTAAATACCCCCATATATAATCCCCCCCATTATTCGGATCCTTGCATTACTCGGACCACTCCTTGGCCCAATTAGT
The DNA here is from genome assembly GCA_016584305.1 of Chionoecetes opilio. Lineage (NCBI taxonomy): Eukaryota > Metazoa > Arthropoda > Malacostraca > Decapoda > Majidae > Chionoecetes > Chionoecetes opilio. Next base: position 494,697 of record JACEEZ010015376.1, read on the forward strand.
CCGAATAGGAGAGGTTTTACTGTATTTTGGTTTTAAGGAATAGTGAATTATTTTGATGGTGAAGTGGAAGTGGTTTTGAGGTTGACGTTGAAGCTAATCCTTTGGTTTAGACTTTAGAAGGTAGGGCAAGTGTACCAATATTGATCTACTTTTTCCCAGCCATCCCGTACACTTGTGCTTATTTTCTTATGCTCTTATGTTTGTAGAGAGGTGATGGCAGTGGTTAGGCTTCTCTCAGCCCTCCTTCTCATCAGCCCAGCTTGTGATGGATGCTTAGAAACAAGGCCACTAATATAGAAAAACTGTGTATATTTTTGTATATACGTATCTAGATGTATCATATCTATTATTGCTATTTATTTTATTTCACTAAAATATATTCCTTCGTGGTACTCTAGACTGATCGGTGAAGAAGTTGACATAGAGAGTCTTATATTTAGGTCTTTAATAATTATGTATTTAAGAGTCTCATTGGTAAGTTCTGTGCTATCCTTTCAGATCTGCAAAAGTTTGATGCGTTGAAGAATCCTGAAGTGAATGAGTTCCGGGGCAAGATGAAGGCCGTGTGTGACGAGGTGGTGGCGTCCAGGAACAACCTCACCTGGGCAGAGCGGGTGAGCTGAGACGGGCGCTATATACTAAAGGATGGCACATTTTTCAACCTATAAGATGCACTTTCTTTCTTAGAAGATTCTGACTCAAGATATGTGTGGGAAGGATACGTCCCAAAAACTAGGCTTACAAAAGAGAAACAACATTTACATAAGGCAGAATTGATAATGCTTAACCCCTTCATGCCCAGATCTTTCCTTTGCTATATATAATCGTCTGTCGTTAGCCATAAAATTACGAAAAGTAACAATATACCAAATGAATTAGTCGACAAGGGTACTAAACAGGTCATATCTATAAAAAACATTGCTTATATTCATTAAAAATCATCTACTGGTGGTCAAATTACAATGAAAATTACTTTCTTGGTCTCAAGGGGTTAATCAGAATGACTTCAGATTTCATTCCATATTTTAAAATGTCTAAACATAATATTTCTCTAACAGGTGCAGTACCAGTATCCAGCACGCATCGCCACCAACCCTCAGTTAGCCAGCTATATCACCGACCGGCTTCAGGACAACCAGCTGCTGTTGTCAGTCCAGTTCAACACTTCCATGGAAGTAAGGGCAAGGAAGGATTGTTTTTATGTAAAGAAAATTAATTAAATGTTTCTGTATTCAATTATTTCAAGTTTTTATGTGTACCAGTCAGAGAGACTTTCTTTTTTTAGTTTTTTTTACATCCCAAAGGACTGGCCAAGGGCAAAAAAAAATGGAACAAAACCCCCACTTAGTTGCCAGTCCCTATAAAGAAGACAGTAAGAGAATATAAAAAGAGGGGTGGGCCAATTTAGTTCAGGAGGTGTCTTGTTACTCCTCTCCTGAAATGATTGAAGTCATAGAAAGGTGGAAATATAGAAACAGAAAGAGAGTTCCAGAGTTGCTTGTATGATTGTGTTTGATTGTGTATTAATCTTATATGTGTACCAGTGAGAGGCTTTCTTGTGTTAGTGTTTGAGTGTGTTTCCCCCTCCCAGGTGCAGCCCACCTTCACCTTCAGAGTCTCCTCCGACATGCGGACACGAGAGTTCCTCAACATGGCTTTGGCCAAACTTGCCGTCACCTTTGTACTGGATGAGCCCGCTGAAAATTATGTCCTGAAGGTTGGTTGAGCAGACACCCATGACAAGACTTTTATTATTTAGTCATCTTAACCCCTTGAGGCCCAGAATGTAATTTCCATTGTAATTTGGGAACCATTAGATGATTTTGAATTATATAAGCAATGGATTTATAGATATGACCCGTTTAGTATCCTTGTCCACTAGCTAATTGGGTTTATTTAGTTACTTTTTGTAATTATATGGCTAACAACAGATGATTTTTTTATAGCAAAAGAAAGATTTGGGCTTGAAGGGGTTAAGCAGTGAATATATACTTTATTGTAGAAAGCTTACCAATGCACAACATTTATGAACATGGCCGAGATGGCATGATTCACATTGGGTGTTTTTGTGGTGAAGAAGCTGAGTTTAATGCTACCGTCCATAACACTATAGTCGCCACTGCACTAATGTCGCCAGGCGCCATATATTATGAATGTTAGCATCACTACAAACTTGTATGTGCCACTGAAGACATGTACATAATATAAACTACGGTGCATGCCTCTTCAGTGGCACATGCACGTCTGTGGTGATGTTAAAATTCTTAATATATGACGGTAATAGCCTGGCGACATTACTGCAGTGGCGACTATAGTGTAGTTGACGGTAGACCAATAGAAGAGGGAGAGAAGGCAGTGTTAGAGGCTATTTTTTTAACAAGGCAAAAATTCCATTCTATCTTAAGGTCTCATGCTTAAAGTGATGCCTATGTTTACCTGATAATAGGGTTAACTATGATAAAATACAACTGACATTTAGAAGAACTGTAGCATTCCCTTCTCCTGGCATCAAATATCAGTCTGTAAGCAGCAAGGGGGCAGGATTTTTGCCTCGTAAAAAAACCCAGACCCTAGTGACCCCTGCTCTAGTCGCCCATTGTTTATCCTCTCATTTCAGACACCGGGGAGGGAAGAATACCTCATAGCGGATGTTCCCCTGTCCCAATACATGTATGTCCGCGAACACGTGTGCCAAGATGATTGTTCCTCAGTGCCTCTAGTCATTGTGCATTGGAAGACTATTCTAGGTAAGCTGATGGAAGGCCTTATTATATCGCAAAGCATCGGATTTTTATGTTTTCCCGTTTCCTTTTTTTTAACCCCATGAGGCCCAGAACGTAATTTCCATTGTAATTTGGGTACCATTAGACAATTTTTAGTGAATATAAGCAATGTCTTATAGATATGACCTGTTTAGTATCCTTGTCCAGTTGTTAATTTGGTATATTCAGTCACTTTTCGTAATTTTATGGCTAACAAAAGACAATTTTATATAGCAAAGGAAAGATCTGGGCGTGAAGGGGTTAATGAAGAGAATTTTTGTTTGTTTACCCCCCATTATTCTAGGTAAGTGGATTGGAATCTTTAGCAAACATCATAAAAAAAAGACAAACTTAAAACTAACCTGAAAAAAAGCTTAAAACATCAAATTGGTATGTTTTTCTATTTTCTCTTTTTCTGGTGATAATTTTTGATCTGCCACAAACATCGTAAAAAACCCCTTAAAACTACCCATAAAAAAAACTTTAAAACATCAATTTTTTGTGTTCCTATTCCTCTTTTTGTTTGTTGTTGTTGTTGTTGTTGTTGTTGTTGTTGTATCTACCACCCCAGCTTGTTTGAGAAAAGGGCAGATGTGTAATGATATTGGAATCCTTAGCAAACATCATAAAAAAAAACCTTAAAACTATGCTTAAAATTATCCTTAAAAAACCTTAAAACATCAAATTAAATGTTTTCCTTTCTCCTTTTTTTTCTGATGAGAATGTTTTGCTATCTACCACCCCTTTATGTTTGGGTAAAAAGGACAGATGTGTAAAAATATGTTAAGATCATCACAAACATCATAAAAAAATCCTTAAAACGAACCTTAAAAGAAAATTAAAACATCAATTTTTTATGTTCTCATTTTTTCTTTATTTAATATTTTTTGATTCATTTTTTTGTTATTTCCCACCACCTTATGTGTGTGTCCAGGACAGATGTGTAATACTACCTGACAGTCATTGTGTACATAGCGGTAGGAATGTATATAACTGAAAGAAAGTTTGTTGAGGAGAAACTGGTTCACAAATAGGGTGGTGAATGATTGGCATGGACTCAGTCGTCAGGTGGTCAATGCGGAGTCTATTGGGGTCTATAAAAGGAGTCTGGATAAATTCGTGGATGGGGAAGAGAGGTGGATATAGGTACAGTAGAGTTAAAGTCCGAACTAAATTGGCTCACCCCTCTTTTTTTATTTTATGCTCTTACTGTCTTCTTTATAGGGACTGGCAACTAAACTTTGTGTGATGATCATGATGATATAATAATAATAATAATAATAATAATAATAATAAAAAAAAAGGTAACAGGAACTACCTCGTGTAGGTCTCACGGCCTCTTGTAGCTTCCTTATTTTCTTATGTTCTTATAAAGATCTCCTTGCCTCCACAGTGGACATAGAAAACATGTACGGCCCGATAGAGGATCCGGGTGTGAAGCATATCAGGAACTCCTTCTCGGGAACCACCTTGAGTAAGAAGAAGTTTGTGTCTTCCTGGTCCATCAGGGAAGACTTTCACTTTGTCATCGGGACCATCAGTAACATGTCACTGTCTGTTGACGACCAAGTGGAGGTGAGTGGTAGTAGCTTAGTGTTAGTGTTAGTGTTAGAAGTACACACAAACCTCGATTTCCCGGACCTCCATTTCCCGGATATCGGATTTGCCGGTTTATCGGTTTAAAGGCTAATTCCTGGAATGTTGCAATTCCCGGACCAGTGCTCTCCCCTATTAGTCCGGGAAAATGAGGTTTGTGTGTATATGATGGTAGCTTCGAAAATCCTGTACTTTCTTCTTCTTTCTGTTTAACGTCAGATTTTCCCTTAGGATGCAGGAATGGAGTTTTTTGAAGCACTGAAGACAGCTTAGATCTCTTTATCCAATAGAAAACTTAGTTAGTGTTAGTAGTTAGTAGCTTAGTGGTAGTACTGGTAGCTTAGTGTTAGTAGTTAGTAGCTTAGTGTTAGTAGTTAGTAGCTTAGTGTTAGTAGTTAGTAGCTTAGTGGTAGTACTGGTAGCTTAGTGTTAGTAGTTAGTAGTTAGTAGTTAGTAGCTTAGTGGTAGTACTGGTAGCTTAGAAAGTCTTGTACATCCTTTTTCTTTCTGTTTTAAAGTCAGATTTTCCCATAATATAATATGAAGAAATAAAGACAAGCCATCAATGTCCTTGTCAATCCATGAGGCAAATCTTAGAATGATATAACTGATATTTTGTTGTTGGGATTTACAAACACTTTCTGGCAATAGTTTAGCAACTTACGTCACAGAAACTACCACGTGTCTGTATCCCGGCCTCTTGTAGCTTCCTTATGTTCTGATGTAGTGTTGTGTATGCAGGTGATATCCACAAGGCAAGCAGCAGTCACCCCTTCACGCCCAGAACTTTCCTTTGCTATATAACATTGTCTGTTGTCGAGCCATAAAATTACGAAAAGTGACTGAATATACCAAATGAACACAAGGATACTAAACAGGTCATATCTCTTAAAATATTGCTTATATTCACTAAAAATCGTCTAATGGTAGTTAAATTACAATGGAAATTACGTTGTGGGCTTGAAGGGGTTAAACACAGAGAGAGAGAGAGATGTACTCGTTTAGGAGGGATAGAAGGTTGATAAGGAGAGAGATAGAATAAAGGAAGAGAGGTAAGAGGCGAAAAGCTTGAGGAGGATTAACAATTGTGCCACATTAGCTATTTACTCCTGTTTGTATAGTGTTTATTTTACTGTATGCCTTCGGGTGAAAATAGAATTATTATTATTACATTAGCAGTGAGTGTTGTGTTGTGTATGCAGGTGATGGTGGAGGCCGGGCTGTACCACGGGAGCCGATTGCTGTGCGAGACCAAGGTGGCGCCGGAGGTGAGTATCTCGGAGGGCAGCGGGCTCATAGAGGAGGACCTGACGCTGCCCATCGCCGTGTGCAACATTCCAAGGAACGCCCGGCTCTGTTTGGCCATCTATGAGGTCAGCCGCAGCGCCAAGGCTACCAAGGCCCGGGCATCCATCGGCAGCAAACCGGTACGTTTGTATAAATGTCATTGTTATAAGGGTTAGGGTTTGGCATGTAAAAATATACGTATGCATTTTATTGTCTGTATATTTGGCAACATTTTGACATGTATTCACAAACTATGCTTCTGTCTTGTATATCATTGTATAACACATGTAGATCTACCGTCAGTAACACTATAGTCGCCACTGCACTAATGTTGCCGGGTGCCATATATTACGAATTGTAGCATGACCACAGACTTGTATGTGCCACTAAAGACAGGTACATAATATAAACTACTGTGCATGCCTCTTGAGTGGCACATACAAATCTGTAGTGATGCTAAAATTTGTAATATATGCCGCCTGGCGACAATAATAGTGCAGTGGCGACTATAGTGTTATTGACGGTAGTGTATATGTACAATTGTACATATTACCAATCCACCTGCATTTTTTCTTTAAGATTCCAATGAAATGTACTGAGTTTGCATTTTTTCTTTTAAGATTTCAACGTTGTACTGAGAAATGTAAAGTACTGTAAATGTACTGAGAATCCCGTAATGTTTATAATTCCAGGAGCTGTACAAGAACCCCCTAGCATGGGTGAACACAGCGGTATTTGACTACAGAAACCAGCTGAAGACAGGCGCCATGTCCCTCTACGCCTGGAAGATCTCCGAGGACCAGATCGGGGAGGCCATGCCCAACCCTCTCGGCACGCTGGTGAGCAACCCGGACCGTGATCAAGCCGTCACCCTCACCATCACCTTCCCGCGCTTCAACCCAACCTGCAGCATCATGTTTCCCTCCAAGGACCGCATCATCACTGAGGCAAAGGAAAACCCTCAGAGCGATGAGGTGAGGGCGCTCTTCATTGCCCGGCTTTGTTGTAATAATAATAAGTAGTATGTAATAATGAGTAGTTGTAGTAATAATGAGTAGTTGTAGTAATAATGAGTAGTTGTAGTAATAATGAGTAGTTGTAGTAATAATGAGTAGTTGTAGTAATAATGAGTAGTTGTAGTAATAATGAGTAGTTGTAGTAATAATGAGTAGGTGTAGTAATAATGAGTAGTTGTAGTAATAATGAGTAGTTGTAGTAATAATGAGTAGTTGTAGTAATAATGAGTAGTTGTAGTAATAATGAGTAGTTGTAGTAATAATGAGTAGTTGTAGTAATAATGAGTAGTTGTAGTAATAATGAGTAGTTGTAGTAATAATGAGTAGTTGTAGTAATAATGAGTAGTTGTAGTAATAATAGTAGACAAGGAAAACCCACAGAGCGATGAGGTGGGATCTTCATTGCCTGGCTGCTTTGTTGACATTCTTGGAAGGTTTAGCATATTATTTTATAAATCTACTTTCACTTCACTAGGTTTAATCTAGGAAAACCCACGGAACGATGAGGCGAGGGATTGATTTAATGCCAAAAAAGGGGAAATGTGGAGTGATGAGGTGAGTGGATGAGTGATGAGAGGTAGAATAATAGCTATAGTTGACAAGGAAAACCCACTGTGAGCGATCAGGTGGGCACTTCATTGCCTGCCTTACCTTCCCTTCCCTTAACCCCTTCACGCCCAGATCTTTCCTTTGCTATAAAAAGCTGTTTGTTGTTAGCCATAAAATTACGAAAACTAACAATATACCAAATTAGTTAGTGGACAAGGATACTAAACAGGTCATAAGACATTGCTTACATAAACTAAAAATCGTCTAATGGCACCCAAATTACAATGGAAATTACGTTTTGGGCGTGAAGAGGTTAAGGATAAGGTCTTGACTGCCTGGCTTTGTTGACCTTCCTGTAAGTTTAGCAGATCTCTTGTATGGTTGTGAAATCATGTCCAGTTTACAATAACACAATAATACATTAATAATAATAATAATAATATACAATAATACAATAACAACTAATAACATAATAACAAAACAGTTTTTCAATCATTTGAAGTTTCATTAACAGGAAGAACGTCTGTTTTGCGTAGTCGTATTGTTCTGTATACATGAAGAGCAACATTGAAACATTTTGCTTTACACATTAACCCCTTGAGGCCCAGATCTTTCCTTTGCTGTAAAAAATTGTTTATTGTTAGCTATAAATTTACGAAAAATAACTTGATATACCAAATTAGCTAGTGGACAAGGATACTAAACAGGTCATATCTATAAAATATTCCTTATAGTCACTAAAAATCATCTAATGGTAGCCAAATTACAATGGAAATTACGTTCTGGGCCTCAAGGGGTTAATACAGTTAAAGAAAATGAAGTGATTGTTGTTCTTCCCCCGCAGGTTACGCCCACCCCAGCCATGATGGAAGAGATCCGCGTAATAGCGGAGCGCGACCCCCTCAACGAGCTGCACGAACAGGAACGCAAGCTTCTGTGGTCGCTGCGGAATGTTTGTCGCTTAGAGCTGCCCCACCTCCTGCCCAAGGTGCTGCAGTGTGTGGAGTGGGATAACAAGTCTGAGGTAGGTGTGGGGGTTTGTGGTCTTTTTATGATGGTATTTTTTGTTTATAAGAACTAAGAAAATAAGGAAGCTACAAGAGGCCGTGAGACCTACACGTGGTAGTTCCTGTTACCTAACACTACCTACATCCACCTTTCATCCCCATCCATGAATTTATCTAGCCTCCCTTTTGTTTATGATAAGAACATAAGAAAATAATGACAGAGGACGACAGTTTATGGTTTTATTCAGTCATAAGAACAAAAGAAAATAAGGAAGCTACATGAGGCATCGAGACCTACACGTGGTAGTTCCTGTTTCTAGTCTTCAGTTTGTAGGTAACATGCAACAAATAGTCCAAATCAGTATGCCTGTGTGCTTATTGCCAACCACCAGGGGGGTTTCTTACTCTATGTGAAGTAAGCGGTTGCACAGGGCCCCCGAAGCCACCAAGGGGCCCCAAGCTGCCATTATTTGCTTCTTTTTTAGAATCTAGTCTCTTTTCCTCTCATTAAAGTGCACCAGATTGATGTATTTAAATATTAAAGGCATGCCCCCGGACCACCTTAGAGGGCTTGGAATCCCCACACCATATTTTTACAAAATAGGGCCCCAAAAAGGCTAGAAACGGCACTGCCTACCAATTTCCACTCTTGTAGGTAAATAACATGCAGCAAATTAACTAGTTAAAATTAATATGTCTGTGTACTTATTGCCTACCAGTTTCCACTCTCTGAATTGTGTGTTGTTTTGTTGTTGCTTCAGGTGGCAGAAATGATCTCTGTGCTGGAGGAGTGGCCTAAGCTGGCCCCCGACCATGCCCTGGAGCTGCTGGACTATGCCTACGCCGAGCCCGCCGTCAGGAGTTTTGCCGTCGAGTGCCTCACCCACATCAGGTTGGCCCTTCACCCCTTCACTTTCTTTCCTTATTTCTTTCTTTCACTCCACTTTTCTTTCCTTTCAGATCTTTTCTTTCCTATAAAAAATAGTCTGTTAGCCATAAAATTACAAAAAGTATCTTAATATACCAAATCAGTTAGTCAGACAAGGATACTAAACAGGTCATATCTATAGAATATTGCTTATGTTCACTAAAAATCGTCTAATGGTACCGAAATTACAATGGAAATTACGTTATGGGCCTCAAGGGGTTAATCATATTCATTATACATATATTCATTAGGAAATAATGATACAGAGAAAGGGATAGAGATAATACAGGTAAACATTCATGATTGTGGTTTGCCAATTTCTGACATACTTTCATACGATTGACATACAATCATATGGTTACTTTCATACAATATTTATGGTATATAGTGGAGACTTTTTTTTTTGGGGGGGGGGGGGGGAGTAGGCGGCACAAGTTTGCGAGTAGACCGGTAATTGCTCCGTCCGCCGCCTTGTTTTGAAGACACTGATGAAAGTTATATCAGAATACATACATACACCTACATTCTGAAGGCCATCGCCATTGTGTGTACGCAGCAGTCGCTCTTTATTTCCCTCCCTGCAGTGATGACGACCTGTTGCTGTATCTGCTACAACTGGTACAGGCAATCAAGCATGAAAACCACCTCTACTGCCATCTGGTGGAATTCCTCCTCAACCGAGCACTGAGGAACATGCGCATCGGCCATTACTTCTTCTGGCACTTGAGGTACAAAACTATACTGGTTTTTTTTAAAGAGGAGAAAAATCCTGACCCCTTGCTGTTTACTGACTGATATTTGATGTCAGGAGAAGGGTATACTATGCTTATTCTAAATTTCTGCTGTATTTTATCATAGTTAACCATATTATCAGGTAAACATAGGCATAACTTTTAGCACGAGACCTTATGATAGAATGGAATTTTCGCCTCTTTTAAAAAAAATAGACTACAGTGGTACCTTGACTTAAGAGTTTAATTCGTTCATGGATCGAGCTCGTAACTCAATTTGCTCGTATATCAAATCAATTTTCCCCATTGAAATTAATTGAAATACCATTAATCCGTTCCAGCCCAAAAAAAAAAACCCCAATTTTTTGACTGGACTGCACTCACCCTCCGCCATTTGCATTCGCCAGTGTTTACAGTTTGTGTATCAGCTGTTGAAAACAGCTGTGGGTGGAACTGCCGCTAAATGTACTGCACTTACCCTCTGCATTCGCCAGTGTTTGTTTATACTCTGTGTATCAGCTATTGGAAACAGCTGTGGGTGGAACTGCCGCTAAACGTACTGCACTCACCCTCCGCCATTTGCATTCGCCAGTGTTTATACTCTGTGTATCAGTTGTTGGAAACAGCTGTGGGTGGAACTGCGTAAACGTGTAAACGTACTGCACTCGCCCTCCGCCATTTGCATTCACCTGTGTGAGCACAACCCAACAGAGATGCTTCCACGGCGAGGTAACTATGGAGGTGAAGTTGGCGAGTGAGACGCGGGATGCTGGGCGGATGTTGTGGCGTTCGCTGCGCCAACTAGCGGCTGCGTATCTGAAGCTCGCTCGTAACAAAAAAAAAAAAAAGCTCGTAACTCGGATTTTGGCTCGCAACACAAAGCAAAAAATCGACCGAGCGACTGCTCGTAACCCTGAAAACTCATAAGTTGGGGCACTCGTAAGTCAAGGTACCACTGTACAGGAAAAGAATATTATAGATTAGGAATATAAAATATTGTTTTTGTCTTAACCCCTTCACCCAAATCTTTCCTTTGCAATATAAAATAGTCTCTTGTTAAGCCTAAAAATTACGAAAAGTAACTCAATATATCAAATGAGTGAGTTAGTGGACAAGGATACTAAACAGGTCATAGCTATAAAATATTGCTTACATTCATTAAAATTGTCACCCAAATTACAATGAAAATTACGTTTTGTGCCTCAAGGGGTTCAGTATCCTTTGAAATGCTTTACTTTGTGTACTTACATTAGATTCCATTCGTTTGTCTGGTATCTAATCTAATGCCTTCTGAATGGAATCTAATGGCTTCTAATGTATCTAATCTAATGCCTTCTGAATGGAATCTAATGTATCTAATCTAATGCCTTCTGAATGGAATCTAAAGTTTTTGCGTCTTTCCAAGGTCTGAGATGCACGTACCGTCCGTGTCCATCCGGTTTGGCCTGATCCTGGAGGCCTACTGTCGAGGCTCACTGGAGCACATGAAGAGTCTGGTGCGACAGCTCGATGCCCTGCACAAGTTTAAAGGTAATACAATAGTCCCTGGGCGCAGCTAACGGAAGAGATCCTCCAACCGCATATACAAAAAAAGATCACATCTAACACACCAATGAAACCCATTATTTAAGTGTTAAAAGTAGCAGTCCTCTCTCAAGTTTACTTCTTACAAGTTACAAGTTGGGGGCATACGCTATGCTGCGTGTGGCCTCGGTCCTCATCTCTGTGGCATTATCCTTTGAGCCTGTGGTGGGTGAGAACCCGTTACCCCGGGACACAGGGCTAGTGTGACATCCACATTACCACAGTTACCTTCCCCAGGTTTCCCCAGGTACCCATTTATCAACCCCAAAAGGGAGAATGAACAGCTAGGTGGGCTGGTCGCCGACTTGCCCTGGCCTGGATTCAAACCAGGGCCCGCAGATTCGTAGCCAGGCACGCTAGCCACTACACCACGGAGGCAACAATACGTAATACAGTAAGTAGTCCCTTTTAATTAAGTCGCCATTAACAGAAGAGATCCTCCAACCACATTTACGAAGACCACATCTCTCACACCAATGAAACCCATTATTTAAGTGTTACTGTAGCAGTCCTCTCTCAAGTCTACTTCTTATAAGGGACTGCTATATATGTATATGTATTTATGTAAGATTTCTAGTTTATTACAGTAATTCCTTGCTTTTACGAACCTCTATAGAACTAATTTCGCCTTTAACAAACTTTTTCTGCCAGTCCGGTATATGCGGGGGATTTACCAAATAAGTTCGTTAAATGCGGAGTTTGGTGCAGTGGTGGGCGGCCGAACACGTGCACGCTGATCAGTCTAGCTTTGTCCGCTCGTGTCGTCCCGTGCCTCACCACGTTGCCTGCCTCTTGTGCCTTTCATCTAATGTAACTAACAAAGTTCATTATACACGGAAATAGTCAGAAATGCGAACTTTCACCTCATACCTATAATTTTAAAAGTTTGTTATATGCAAAAGTTCGGATCCCTGGGATATAACAGATTTTCGGATATAACATCACCTTCTTTCCCCAATTGGTTTGTTAAAGTGAGGGTTTACTGTATTTTCCATGTCTTCTGAGTCTGTATAAGCAAGTCCTCACTCCAGCCTTCCTTGCAGAGCTGCGAGCCATGGTTAGTGACAACCGGTCGATGCGGGACAGGGCGGAGCGGCAGATGCGAGAACACATGAAGAAATCCCACAACTTTGCCACGCTGTCCCACTTCCTCAACCCCATCGACCCCATGTACAGGATCAGCACCATCAAGTAGGCGACTGTCTGTGTCTTGGGCAGGGCAGGGAGGCTCATAGACATATATTACTGAAGCATCACATTAACCCCTTCACACCCAGATCTTTCCTTTGTTATAAAAAATTGTCTGTTGTTAGCCATAAAATTACGAAAAGTATCTGAATATACCAAATTAGTTAGTGGGCAAGGATACTAAACAGGTCATATCTATTAAAATATTGCTTATAGTCACTAAAAATCATCTAATGGTGGTCAAATTTCAATGGAAATTACGTTCTGGATCTCAAGGGGTTAAATAGATTTGGTAATTTATGTGCTTTGGGATAATGCTCACAAATCTATTACTGTAACATTAGATTAAATAGATTTGGTCATTTATGTGGCTTAGGATAATGTTGTTGATGGGATAATGCTCATATAAATATATTAGTGTAGCACTAGATTAAATATATTTGTTCATTTATGAGTTTTGAGATAATGTTGTCGACATGCAGTGAAAATAAGGGTTAATATTTACATTGCAGTACAGATTCTATTCAGATTCTTTGCAGGGCAGGGCAGGGAGACTCATGGAAACTGAAATATAAAGAAAAAAGAAATAAAATATATTACTGTAGAAATACATAGAAATTAAACATATTACAGTAGCATTAGATGAAATAGATCTGGTAATTTATGTAGTTTGAGATAATGTTGTTGATATGCAGTGAACATAGGGGTAAATACTTACATTGCAGTACCGATTCTATATCTTTTGTCTGTCAATAACACTATAGTTGCCACTGCACTTGTGTCACCAGGCGTCTTATATTAGGAATGTTAGCATCACTACAGATTTGTATGTGCCACTGAAGACACATACATAATATAAACTACAGTGCATGCCTCTTCAGTGGCACATACAAGTCTGTAGTGATGCTAACATTCATAATATATGGTGCCTGGCGACTGTAGCGTTATTGACAATCAAGAACTATTCTCATGTGTAATCAATTTTAAACAGTATTAACCTTAGAATAGAGAATGCTCTGCAAGTAAGTGATTCATGAACCTACATAGTTGTCGTGAGCATGAGAGATAACTTCCCCTTTCTTGGTCAACAGGACAGAGGAGTGTAAAGCCAAAGACAGTAAAATGATTCCCCTGTGGCTGGTGTTTGAGAACGGAGACACGCACGGCAAGAGCATCTACCTGCTCTACAAATACGGAGACGACTTACGGCAGGACATGCTGACGCTGCAGATGATTCGTATTATGGATAAACTGTGGAAGGACAGCGGGATGGACCTGAGGTGGGTAAATAGTTCATAGCATAATCATGCTTTTAGTGGATCCTTTGCAGTGTGTGTGCATGTATTTATTCACCTTATGAAGAACTTTCAGAAAAGCTACCGCCACCAGATGTCTCTAGCGCTGTCACTTCTTTTGCACTTTAAGCCTTAATGATCTATCAATTACCTTAAATTCTTTGTGCTTTAAATTGAAATATGCTCATTAACTAATGGAAGCAAATTTGAGAGTTATTGATATACGCTACGTCGACTAACCTTTGGCTCTCCCTCTCCCAGGATGAACCCGTACAGCTGCATGTCGACGGATAACCGTGAGGGCATCATTCAAGTGGTGCTTGAGGCGGACACCATTGCCAACATACAGCGGCAGAAAGGAATGTTCTCGGCCACCTGTGCATTCAGAAAGGGCTCGCTGTTGGGTAAGCATACTAAGTTTTATCCAGGTGGGAAATCCTCTACCGTCAATAACAGTATAGTCGCCACTGCACGAATGTCGCCAGGCAATACTAATTTTAGCATCACTACTTATGTGTATGTGCCACTGAAGACAGGTACTTAATATAAACTACTGTGCATGCCTCTTCAGTGGCACATACAAGTCTGTAGTGATGCTAGAATTCGTAATATATGGCGTCGGGTGACATAAGTGCAGTGGCGACTATAGTGTTATTGACAGTAAGTAAATAGCACCTGATTACTGTTGTTTTAAATGTTGGACCTATCTCATGTATTGGAGTGTAAGTGTGGGGCAAGGGTCATATATATGTATGTTGCAACCACACTGTCCAACCATGAAACAGCCTGATATTGATGGCTCGTGTTGCATTCTCAATCACTTCAAGGTGTAGTTAGTCATACATCTAGACATATAATTTGCAGGCAAGACTACTGACCACTGAGTCCCTGAGAAAGATATAACCCCTTGAGACCCAGAACGTAATTTCCATTGTAATTTTGGTACCATTAGAGGATTTTTAGTGAATATAATTAAAATTTTATAGACATGACCTGATTAGTATCCTTGTCCACTAACCTATCTGGTATATTAAGTTACTTTTCGTAATTTTATGGCTAACAACATACAATTTTTTATAGCCAAGGAAAGATCTGGGTGTGAAGGGGTTAAAAGATAAATGGGATGTGAAAATAAATGGTGTTTTTCTTTTAAGTGTGAGTTTGTTTGCAGTTCAATATTTTGCCCCTCAGTCCTCGGTATCATTGAGAGCACGTAAGATGTTTTTAACCCCTTCACGCCTAGATCTTTCCTTTGCTATATGAAATTGTCTGTTGTTAGCCATAAAATTTCGAAAAGTAACTTATTAAACCAAATTAGGTAGTGGACAAGGATACTAATCAGGTCATATCTATAAAACATTGCTTATATTCATTAAAATCGTCTAATGGCACCCAATTTACAATGTAAATTACGTTCTGGGACTCAAGGGGTTAACCAAAATAATCAAAATTCAAACAAATTCATATACTTAAAAGAATAGCACCATTCATATTCACAAGCCATTACCCTTGAGACCCAGAACGTAATTTCCATTGTAATTTAGCTACCATTAAAGTCCATTATAGACGATTTTTAGTGACTATATGCAATAGTTAATAGCTATGACCTGTTTAGTACCCTTGTCGACTAGCTAATTTGGTATATTCAGTGACTTTTCGTAATTTTATGGCTAACAACAGACGATTATTTATAGCAAAGGAAAAATCTGGGCGTGAAGGGGTTAAATCTTTCTCCGGGATTTAGTGGTCAGTATTCTTGCCAGCAAATTAGATGTCTAAATGAAAGGTACTTGGAGCATGATGATCACTAACCAACTAAATATCTCCCTGAACTCCTATTCTTAAGCTTTCTCAGCAGCAAATAATAATAGCCTACAGGCGCTATAGGCTCCAGCGTAAAAATAATAATAATAATGAAAAAAACTTACTTAGCAGCCAATTTATAGGTTGGATTTTGGAGAGAAGTTAAATATCCCTACTTAAAGACTTTATTAACCTGTAAATCACTCGCTCCCTTCAGATACTTTCCTGTTCGTGTTCCCCAATGCTGTTTTTGTCTATATTGGTTACTATACTCTGTTCTATTTCTCCTATATTGGTTGAACTATTTAATAAGCCAATTTATAAGGTGGACTTTGGAGAGAAAGCTAGATGAAAGAAAACTACCAAATGAGATGGGACTCAGCCAGTGGCGTCACCAGGAAAAAAAATTGGGGGGGGGCTTTAGCCCCAGGGTGGTGATGGGCTATCCAGCTGGGGGGTCGGGGGGTAATTTTGAAAATTAATCAGTTCCAGGGTAATTTTGAGGCCCAAAAAAGAGAAGAAAGTGTGGAATTTAGCTTTAATTACATGACACATAAATTAATAGAGTTATACCATGCATCATACCATATTAACTAAATTTGATAATTTGAAGAAAAGTTTTTATTCTGTTTATACAAAATAATAAAATTGCCATTTTTCTCTCTCCACTAACAAACACAAAGGAATTGCACAATGTATGTTTTTGGTTTGTTTCTCAGTAAGGTTTTATCTTGATAATGAAAAAAATATATAAATATAAACTTACAATATATTCAAGGTATTTCCCTTATTGCACAAAAACAGGTACATGGGATACTGTAGTTAAACAGAATAAAGTACATGATCATGATAAAGTAACTAAAAGCCAATTTAACCTGCTTCCCACTGCCTTACCCTGGCACCCACTGCCTTAACCTGCATACCACTGTGTTAACCTAACCAATTTTGGGGGTGCTGAGTCCTTGACTTGGGGGGGCTAAGTCCCCCCGTGGTGACGCCACTGGACTCAGCTGAATAAACATATTTTACTTGTTAAAATATGTTGCTGCCATAACTTAAGGAAACACATATAATTGGTTGACATTATAGACGTTATTTAATCCCTTCACGCCCAGATCTTTCCTTTACTATAAATAATCATATGTTAGCCATAAAATTACGAGAAGTCACTGAATATACCAAATTCGCTAGTTGACAAGGACACTAAACAGGTTATATCTATAAAATATTGCTTATATTCATTAAAAATTGTCTAATGGTACCCAAATTACAATGGAAATTATGCTCTGGGCCTCAAGGGGTTAACCTAGAAATATCACTCACTTACTTGAGATACGTTCACTTTCATGTTCTTTCCATAATGTTGTTTTCCTGCCGCCAGCCTGGCTGAAGGACCACAACCCCACGGAGACGCTGCTCAACAAGGCCATACACGAGTTCACGCTGTCCTGCGCCGGGTACTGCGTGGCCACCTACGTGCTGGGCATCGCCGACCGCCACTCCGACAACATTATGGTCATGAAGAACGGCCAGCTCTTCCACATTGACTTTGGCCACATCTTGGGCCACTTTAAGGAGAAGTTTGGCATCAGGCGGGAGCGTCAGCCCTTTGTCCTGACGCACGACTTCATCAACGTCATCACCAAGGGCCGACAGACGCGCTCGGAGGAGTTTGAGCACTTCAGAGCATACTGTGAGAAGGTACGGCTGCTTGTGTCACTTGATCTTATTCGCCCTCATCACTTCCCACAGGATAGCACAAGGATCTACAATGAGAAGTTATAAGAACATAAGAACATAAGGAAGCTACAAGAGGCCGTGAGACCTACACGTGGTAGTTCCTGTTACTTAACACTACCTACATCCACCTTTCATCCCCATCCATGAATTTATCTAGCCTCCTTTTAAAGCTCTCTAATGACTCTGTAATTATGCTACATTATTATATGATGGGTTTCAATGATATGAAGCGTGATATTAGTTAACACGGTACACGGACATGCTACATTAGTCTTATAAGGAACTACTAAGAATAATATTTTAATCCACAGAGGTTTTTACATAAGAGTTTGGAGAGTATAATTGAAATGTTTTAGTATTTCTTTCCCAGTAATCAGCCAGTGGCCGAGATATTGCATCTTCCTTCACTTTAGAACATTGACTTATTGTACATCGTCTTTCAGGCCTTCCTGATATTGAGGAAATACGGGTCGTTCATCATCTCGCTCTTTGCCATGATGATATCCACCGGGCTTCCCGAACTACAAAGTGAGAAGGATCTAAACTACCTTAAGGAAACTCTGGTAAGTTGCTCAAATATATTACTTTAGTTCTAATTTTAATGTCTTGTTTATTATGGAGATGCAATTTAGTAAACCCTCACAGAATATTGAGCTATAATATAAATTATTATCTATACAGGCACACAGCAGGACGGCCATGATGCGAGTGGATGCCAGTAGCTTGAACCTCACGGGGATTGAAACATGGGTTGAATGTGTGTGTGTTCTTGAGCACTGACAACACTGATTCTTGACTATGATTTTGTTTTCTATTAGATATGGTAAAGTAAAGATGGGGGCATATGCTATGCTGCGCTTGGCCTTAGTGCTCATTTCCGTGGCATTAGCCTTTGAGCCTGTTTTGGTTGACAACCCGTTACCCCGGGACACAAGCCTAGTGTGACAGCCGGGTTACCAGAGTTGCCTTCTCTAGGTTTCCCCAGGTACCCATTTATCAACCAACCCTGAAATGGATGAACGAAATGAATGGAGGATGAACAGCTGGATGGGCTGCCGCCGACTGTCATGTCCCGGATTCGAACCAGGGCCTGCATATTCGTAGCTAGGTGGGCTAGCCACTACACCACAGAGGCGATATAGTAGATATAGGCCTTCATATAATCAAATAGTCAAAAAGTCCTGTCACGCAGGACTAGAACCTTCCTGGGGAGAGACAAGGAGAGGTATGTCAGGAGCCTCGCTGAGGATATCGAGGGCCATTTGAACGCTAATGACCTCCGACCCGCCTACCGAGCCCTGAAGAAGCTCCGTTCCAAGTCTCCATCTCGGGCGAGTGCTATCTGAGCAGCAGATGGGCGCCTCGTGTCGGACATGGATGGGCAGATGGCTCGTTGAGCTGAGTACTTTGGGCAGTTGTTCACAGTGGACCCTCCAATTGGGCAGCCTCACACCACTGGATTACGGGCAGTGGATGCCGATCCTCCCATTGACGAAACCGCACCCTCTCGACAAAGTCAGAGAGGCTGTAGCAAAGTTGACGGGTGGAAAGGCAGCTGGTGTCTGTAATATCAGTGCGCAGCTCCTCAAAGCTGGGGGTGAAGCCATGATCCGCGGGTTGCATGCTGTCCTGACTGCCATGTGGCAATCAGGTACCTTTCCTCCTGACTTGAAAAGGGGGCTGGTCGTCCCTATCTGGAAAGGAAAAGGGGACCGTCAGGACTGCAACAATTACCGCGGCATTACACTGCTCAGCGTGCCAGGCAAGGTGCAGGCCCATCTATTGCTGACACTGATCCGCAGTCATCTGGTGAAGCATCAGAGACCTCAGCAGTCTGGGTTCACGCCTGGAAAGTTAACAACGGACCGTATCCTAGTGTTTCGTGTCCTGGTGGAATGCCGACGTGAGTTTCGACAGGGATGCTTGCAGCCTATGTCGATCTCAAGAAGGCGTTTGACTCAGTGCATCGTGAGTCACTCTGGGATCTTCTGCGACTTCGCGGGATTCCTGCAAGGACTATTGGTTTGATGACTGGTCTGTACTCTGGGACTGAGAGTGCTGTGAAGTGTGGGGCAGGTGTATCCAGCTTCTTTCCTGTTAATACAGGAGTGAGGCAAGGGTGCGTCCTTGCCCCATCACTTTTCAACACTTGTATGGACTGGGTATTGGACAAGGTTGTAGATCAAAGTGATTGTGGAGCATCCCTCGGCAACACCAAGATCACTGATCTTGTTTTTGCTGATGATGCAGTAATCTTTGCCGAGTCGCTGGAGGTCCTGGTGATGGCTCTCCAGGAGGCAAAGTCTTTGGGACTTGAGGTCTCCTGGATTAAGACCAAGGTCCAGGTGTTTGGAGGCTTACTAGATGAAACAGTACAGTCTGTTCATGCGTGCGGCACTGCGGCAAGGACATGAGATCTTTGAAAGTTTTACATACCTTGGTGGCGCAGTCCATAATGACGGCGGTTCACGTCAAGAAGTCTTACGGCGGATTGACATAGCCCACGGTGTTATGGACTCGCTCAGTGGGAGTATTTGGCATTGTCGGTACCTGTGCAGAAGGACAAAGATCCGGATCTTCAAGTCGCTTGTGATCCCTGTCGTACTCTATGGATGCGAGACATGGACACTAAATAGCGACTTGAAGAGGCGAATCGATGCCTTTGGTTAATAAGTGTCTTCGCAGAATTATAGGGTATCGCTGGGATGATTACATGTCAAACCAGCGATTGCACCGTGAGACTGAATCGAGGCCTATTACCTGCATAGTCTGTCAGCGCCAACTTCGGCTATATGGGCATGTGGCACGCACCGATCCTTCCCATCGGGTTGTATCTGTAAGAGACAATCCGGCGTGGAGGAGGCCAAGGGGGCGCCCACAAGGCTCGTAGCTGGGGAAGCTGTAGTTGGGAAGTAGTAGTTGTTCTTGGGAAGAAGGGTAGTTGATGTTTCTTGTCGAGAGTTGCTTGGTGTGGGAAGGGAGGGAGCCTGCATGGGGACTCGCGCGTGGTGACCCCCAGGAGTGGTGTCGTAGGGTGGGCGAGGCGATTCGCACCCCCGGCGTATGCCCCCAATGACTGATTGATTCCTTTACAGAAACTCGACTTGGGAGAGGATGAAGCGAGGGATCATTTCCGCTCCAAGTTTGACGAGGCTTTGGCCAATGCCTGGAAGACATCGGTGAACTGGGCATTCCATTCCATGGCTAAGAAGAACACTTAAAATGAAACATGTCCAAATGTTTCCTTTGATGTGAAAAAGTGTTGACAGGAGAGGACACAAGGGGATCTACGGCACCCATGCCAATGCAAGACTGTGTTTATCAGAATTTACATTGAGGTGATCCAATACTCTAATACCCTTGAGGACGTGCCAGTCTAAGCCCGGGTGGTGCGTCCTCGCTGGGCTGTCGGGCTGTGTGATGCATCAATGCCTTCACGGATGAACGTTTATGCTTTACTGATACATGTTATTGACGTCAAGTATGCTGTATATTCAGACTGGCCTCCGTGGCTATGCCTTCACCAGCTTTGTTGTGTTGGATTGTGGGAATTCGTTGCATTCTCCAGTCAATTGTTAAATTATGAGTCACAGATAATTATAATAAACAATTAAGATTTTACCCCAAATTTTGCTTCCTGAAAGAAATAATTAGTATTAAAATAAAATGTTGCCACTTAGTTTGGCATCGTGTAAAATGGTATGCTTGAACATTACACAATGTTGGAAAGCATTGAACAAAACTTGGTTCACAAGATTTAGGAGTGTCATCACGAGGCACAGGACAATAGTATTATTGGCTCTGATATCATGAGTTTTCTTCAAAGTGAATCCTCTTTAAGGAACAAGTTAGGTTTTAAAGATGGGGGCATACGCTATGATGTGCGTGGCCTCGGTGCTCATCTCCGTTGCATTAGCATTTTGAGCCTGTGGTGGGTGACGACCCGTTAGTCCGGGACACAGGGCTAGTGTGACATCCGGGTTACCACAGTTTTCCCCCAGGAACACATTTAACAACCCTGAAAGGGAGATGAACAGCTGTAGGCTGGCCCCATATTGATAGATGGCCGGTTGATAGCCGGCTATCAAGCTGGCCACTGACTTGCCCTGGCCCGGATTGGAACCAGAGCCCACAGATTCTTAGCCAGGCCCACCAGCCACTGCACCACGGAGGCCACAAAGGAACTTTAAGAAACAGTTTGCCTTAAATAAATATTTAATTTGGTGCTAGTTGCAACTGTTAAAAGTGCCGTCACCTTTATGATTAGGCAGAGTTTATCCACAAAACTATTGTATTGCCATGGGAGTGTAGGAGCCACCGGTGGTCACGCAGCACACACGTGGAGGCGCCACACAGGCACTTCAAGCATCTGCAGTGACATAATACAAAAAAAGTGTTAATATTTTCTACGTTAAATTGTTTCCCAGCAGCCCAAGCCATACCATCACTGTTCATTGGTGAAAACATCAGTTACTTCCATTAGAGCCAAGCCACTGAAAACAATTAACATTATCAAGGTAATCACGTGCAAACAGAGCGAGCTTTGACCGGTGAGCAGCGAGGGTACTCAGTGAGCTCAGCTGGAGGTACGGAACTCACCTTGAGTGTATTTTTGCCATATTGGGAAAAATATATAGATGGAAAACATAAATCAAAGTATTGTTTTGAATATTAATGTTTTTTTATGTATTCAGTCTATCTTAATGTAGTTCATGGTCATTTTCAAGAAACAGGAACAGCAATGGAGAACATTTTCAGTGTGACTACTTCATCCTTTTCCAAGGCTCTGCGTCCAGCCAGTATTGCTGTCGTAAATATTCAGCCACAAAAGATTACACACGGTAACAAAAAATATGATTATAATCCCTTCAGAAGACAAGCCACAAATTTTCATTGATCACCAAACAATGGAAATGTGATAACTATATTTTTGTTTGTCATAGCATCTGTTGATATATCCTTGCATGGAAAGGGGACTGGCGATGGGTTGTGGAACTTAAGAAATAATATGCCAATAAACAACATCTTGCCAGAAAAAAAGGGAAGGTTCCAAATATAACTAGATTAGTTTGTCATCAAATGTGAGATGTGGGAAACATTAGCTTATTTTGGTGATCATTCCTGTGTGTGTAAGTCAAGTGAACTCTTAGTGCAATGCTTTTTTCCCCAAACTTGATAGTGAATAATTTAGCCAGGTCAATCACATTAGGTTTATCTATCATAATTTCTTAATAGTTTCATTGTTACGTGTTGAATGTGGGTGTCACCTTTCTTCCCATCTCTCTATTCCTGCACCCACTGCCTGCCAAAACATGTTATGAAATGGAAGGGGTGCATAGAACTAATTAAAGGCTGGTGCATTAAACTCTACAGAACATTAAAACATTGTCTGACCAGTGCATACCATAGAGAGAGAATTGGAAGCGTGTCATCGGCCGTCTAACCTCTTAACCCCTTGAGGCCCAGAACATAATTTTCATTGTAATTTGACTACCATTAGACAATTTTAATGAATATAAGCGATATTTTAATAGATATGACCTGCTTAGTATCCTTGTCCACTAGCTAATTTGGTATATTAAGTTACTTTTCGTAATTTATAGTGCAACAGACTTTTATAATGCAAAAGAAAGATCTGGCGTGAGGGATAAATATCTGGAATATGATGTTAAACAGAAAGAAGATGAAGTATGTACCATTCTAAAGTATACTTGAGGCTCAGATTGTGTGCCTTTCAAATATCTGACATGGCCGATGACACACAAGCCACATCTTGGCAAATAAGGAGTGAGGCGGTGAGGCAAATAATTAGTGACGGAAAATGCAAGTGACAAATAAGTGGCAAAGTGCTGTAGAAGTGACGGAAAATTATGGGTAGACGAGATACAAATACGGAGTGAGTGAGGCTTGGCAAATAATAAGTGACGGAAAATTATGGATAGACGAGATACAAATACAGGGTGAGTGAGGCTTGGCAAATAATAAGTGATGGAAAATGCAAGTGGCAAATGAGTGGCTGTAGAAGTGACGGAAAATTATGGGTAGACGAGATACAAATACAGGGTGAGAGAGGCTTGGCAAATAATAAGTGATGGAAAATGCAAGTGGCAAATGAGTGGCTGTAGAAGTGACGGAAAATTATGGGTAGACGAGATACAAATACGGAGTGAGCGAGGCTTGGCAGATAATAAGTGACGGAAAATTATGGGTAGACGAGATACAAATACAGGGTGAGTGAGGCTTGGCAGATAATAAGTGATGGAAAATAATTAATCATCCTCAGTTCAAGGGGTAAATCACTTGGTTATGATTATGTTAATTATACCGCGACAAAGAATGAGACCATGTTCACCATTTGGCATGTTCTTGCAAGTATCCCATCGTTGTAACCGAGGCACTGCTGACTGAAACCTTGGGTGTGTGTATGACGAGCAGCACAAGTTAAGGTTCCAGATCCTTTAAGTTACTTGAATTCTGAATTGTGCTAATATGCTCATGTACCCAAGTGTGTGTGTGTGTGTGTGTGTGTCAGCTTACAACACTGAAGATAACACAAAAACATCAGAAAATAAGGAAGCTACAAGAGGTAATCAGATGGTGCGAAAAGAGACGATTAGAAGAGATGGTACTAAAGGAGACGATTAGAAGAGATGGTACTAAAGGAGACGATTAGAAGAGATGGTACTAAGGAGACGATTAGAAGAGATGGTACTAAGAGACGATTAGAAGAGATGGTACTACGTAAATCTGACTGGCTGTGCATCTATTTCTAGAATAATATCTATGGTAAGAATCCTGGATTTCGCATTGCAAATATTTGGAAATTTAATGACATTGATTATTCTACTTCATTAATAATGATCGTTAAAATGACCAATTCTTTAATTTTTTGTACGAACATAGTAATTTTTTTTCTTACGAGCTAAATGGATTATTGACCATTTGCATTATTTGTATATGTATTACTTCTTCAAATGTATACTATTGGTTAAAACATTTCACCATCTTGTAATGGCTGATGTAAAAAATGTGGCTTATTACAGGAAGGAACAGGTCGGAGGTTTAATTCATTTTGCTTTTAATGAATTCACTGTTTTTACCTAACCCATGAAATAACGGGAAAGGACGACATTACTTTGGGAGTGTTAATGATGTACTGACTGTTAAATAGGAGTAAAGCAAGAGCATAATTCAAGTGTTCTTGATTGTTTTATATTTTGCTGCACTTAAAAAACATTCTGAAATAGATGCATCATAGCCTACAATTTTATCATTAATTTTCTTGTTTATCTGTGGTGGGAAGAGAGAGGATGCACAGCTTACATCAGAAGGCTGGTTTATCATTAGATCAAGACTTATAGTGCCTCACAAACTACGGTGTTCTATTCAATGTGTAAAGATAGAAACCCTCTAAGCATGTATAGTCTATTTTTTTAACGAGGCAAAAATTCCATTCTATCTTAAGGTCTCATGCTTAAAATTATGCCTATGTTTACCTGATAATAGGATTGACTATGATAAAATACAGCTGAAATTTTGAAGAACTGCTGTATTCCCTTCTCCTGGCATCAAATATCAGTCAGTAAGCAGCAAGGGGTCAGGATTTTTCACCTCGTTAAAAAAAAACAATATATAGCTGTCTTTCGTTTGTTAATCTGCTTCTACGTTCTGCCTTTCTCCAGATGACAAAATAAAAAAATTTCTTCATTTACAAAATATTAATTAGAATCATGATCATGCCATGTATTCATAATTTATTTAACTTTAAAATATAGTTGTATATATTTAGCAATCAGGGAATGTTATGTTTCCATATTCTGTTATTTATTCTATCTAGTCAGTGCTGTCTTCGCTTATATATTTGGGGTGAGAGAGATCGTCAGCATCCTCCAGTCTGAACAACCAACAAATTTAGGGACTTGCAACGACTACAATGGTTACTGTAATGTACATAAAATGAATGCCTGAATAACTGTGGATTTCAATATTTGTGTTTGTAGATGAATACAGATTTCTTCATGTATTTTGTTTTTCATTACCATTATTTTCTGGCAAGTACAGCAATATTTGGGCTGATTGGATAATGGAGGGAGGGAAAAGTCAAAATAAGAGGAAATGGAAAAGTCAAAATAAGAGGAAATGGAAAAGTCAAAATAAGAGGAAATGGAAAAGTCAAAATAAGAGGAAATGGAAAAGTCAAAATAAGAGGAAATGGAAAAAAAGACAAAATAAGAGGAAATGGAAAAAAAGACAAAATAAGAGGAAATGGAAAAAAAAGACAAAATAAGAGGAAATGGAAAAGTCAAAATAAGAGGAAATGGAAAAGTCAAAATAAGAGGAAATGGAAAAGACAAAATAAGAGGAAATGGAAAAAAAGACAAAATAAGAGGAAATGGAAAAAAAGTCAAAATAAGAGGAAATGGAAAAGTCAAAATAAGAGGAAATGGAAAAGTCAAAATAAGAGGAAATGGAAAAGACAAAATAAGAGGAAATGGAAAAGACAAAATAAGAGGAAATGGAAAAAAGTCAAAATAAGAGGAAATGGAAAAAAAGACAAATAAGAGGAAAGGAAAAAAAGACAAAATAAGAGGAAATGGAAAAGACAAAATAAGAGGAAATGGAAAAGACAAAAAGAGGAAATGGAAAAAAGTCAAAATAAGAGGAAATGGAAAAAAAGACAATAAGAGGAAATGGAAAAGTCAAAATAAGAGGAAATAGAAAAGTCAAAATAAGAGGAAATGGAAAAGACAAAATAAGAGGAAATGGAAAAGTCAAAATAAGAGGAAATGGAAAAGTCAAAATAAGAGGAAATGGAAAAAGACAAAATAAAAGGAAATGGAAAAGTCAAAATAAGAGAAAATGGAAAAAGACAAAATAAGAGGAAATGGAAAAAGTCAAAATAAGAGGAAATGGAAAAAGTCAAAATAAGAGGAAATGGAAAAAGTCAAAATAAGAGGAAATGGAAAAGTCAAAATAAGAGGAAATGGAAAAGTCAAAATAAGAGGAAATGGAAAAAGTCAAAATAAGAGGAAATGGAAAAGTCAAAATAAGAGGAAATGGAAAAGACAAAATAAGAGGAAATGGAAAAGACAAAATAAGAGGAAATGGAAAAGACAAAATAAGAGGAAATGGAAAAAAAGACAAAATAAGAGGAAATGGAAAAAGTCAAAATAAGAGGAAATGGAAAAGTCAAAATAAGAGGAAATTGAAAAAGTCAAAATAAGAGGAAATGGAAAAAGTCAAAATAAGAGGAAATGGAAAAAGACAAAATAAGAGGAAATGGAAAAGACAAAATAAGAGGAAATGGAAAAGACAAAATAAGAGGAAATGGAAAAGTCAAAATAAGAGGAAATGGAAAAAAAGACAAAATAAGAGGAAATGGAAAAAAAGTCAAAATAAGAGGAAATGGAAAAGACAAAATAAGAGGAAATGGAAAAAAAGTCAAAATAAGAGGAAATGGAAAAGACAAAATAAGAGGAAATGGAAAAGACAAAATAAGAGGAAATGGAAAAAAATCAAAATAGAAGGAAATGGAAAAGAAGTCAAAATAAGAGGAAAAATAAGATAATTATTGCCTTCCAGTTTTAAACAATTAACTATGCTTCAAAGGATAAGTTTAACAAGAACATACACCATAAGAACATCAGAAAATAAGGAAGCTACAAGAGGCCATGAGACCTACACGAGGTAGTTCCTGTTACTTAACACTATCTACATCCACCATTTCCCCATATCCATAAAATGATCCAGCCTCCTTTTAAAGCTCCCCAATGACTTCGCACTAACTACCTGACGACTTGAGTCCATTCCAATCATTTACCACTCTATTTGTGAACCAGTTTTTCCCTATTTCTTTTTTAAATTATGCTTTTCCAGCTTAAATCCGTTAGTTCTTGTTCTACCCTGATTACTACTTGTTCTTGTTTTGTCTCCCATTCCCTTTTCTCACCCATTTCCTTCCTGATGCTGGCGACGCAGAAGTTCATTTATCATTTACCACCTTATTTGTGATTTACCATTCCAAAATTGATTCGTCTACAAACAGTTCGACAGTTCACCTGATGGCCAGCTGACCGGGGCTGCAGAGGTGAAGGTGGTGGGCTGGCTGGGTTGTCAGTGTCTCCACCTCACTGCCAGCGTCCTCACAACATGGTGCTCCTGGCCCTGCAAACATTATACAGTGTGTGAGGGTCCCAGGAACGAGGAATGAGGAGGAGAAAAGGTAGAGAGAAGGCGGGCAAGGGATAAGAAAGGAGAGAAGAGGAGAAAGGGAAGAGAGAATTAGGCGAGGAATAAGAGAGGAGAGAAGAGGGAAAGAAGGAACGAGAGATGAGAAGAAGACTGAAGGAGGATGAAGCAGAAGATTTGAATTTCTTTTACCAAATCTACATAAACAAACTTTATAAATCAAATACATACTGATGGGAAAAGATCAAAGCCCTGTAAGCAGAGAGAGGGTGAGAATGCAAGTGTTTTGAGTGTTGGTGGTCCACACAGGCGCGGGAGCAAACATTACCACTATGAATGAATTGCTTCTATTTTTTTAAATAAGAAACCAATAACTGGGAGACAGCATAGCATAGGAGTAAGAGATGCATGATTTTTTGAGTGATGGTAGTTGATTTTGAGTATTTTAGTCATATCTGCATAAAGATAACCACTACGGTAGTGAGATGCGTATACAAATATTTTGGAGGAAGCAGAAAATGATAAGACACCTACAAGAGTGCATGATAAACACCCGTAAAAGGGATATGTCATTATCTCCAAAAGTAATGATTTGCGACGGAAGCTCATAGAGGGAATGTTTCCTAGAATCCAATAAGGTAAACAGAAACCACACTCCCAATTGTGTAGGGCATTTCGGTCTTACAGTGTAAAATAATACCCAGCCATGGCCAGTGAGGGGGTGGGGGCACCTGGCCGGGGGGCTCCGGATTCTCATGGGGGGCCACGAGCCCCACCGTAGCTACGCCACTGGCTATAGCTGCTTTGATGTATAAAGAAGAAAGATAACGAGGCAACAGCCATTACTTTGCAGGGAGGACTAACAATTTCAAATCACACGTAAGCTCTCCCGATGCCTCCCTGCCTCCGGCCCTCTCCCACTCGCCGCGGCGCCGCCAGGATATGGTGACTGGGGTGGCCAAGGTTGGACACATAATTAGTGTGGGTGGCCATGGCATAGCCATTAAACATAGATGGTTGAATTTTCATTAGACCTCTGACTCAGATCTGGCTGGGGTGGCCAGTGAGATTTCAGCCCCTAGATTCGCCACCACTGCCCACTCATTCCTCTCACTCTCTCTCCCACTCCCTCCCTTTCTCTCTCTACTTACCTTACGCTGTAGTAATATGAATGAAAGCAACGAAATAAAGCGTTGTTTGAGAAAAAATCGCCGTCTTCTTCCTCCCAGCTGTCTGCACACACGCCCTGCCCCGTCGCTGGCTCGCTCTCGACTGTAGCTCGTATACCCGATTACTCAAGGAACTCAACACTGCTTCGAAACACTAAACCTTACCCTTATTTCCTTCCCACGCCCTTACCTGTTGACCTTTGACCAATAATTCTTGACCTACAATGTTATCTAAGTCTTAAATATTAGTAATTGTGAGTTAGTAATAGAGTTGGTATAGTTTTGTACTAGTATACTTTTTTAGGTTTATATTGATAGAGTTCGTTACTGCTTCGAACTCGTTAATAAGTGTCACAGATGATTTTGGG
Organism: Chionoecetes opilio; assembly: GCA_016584305.1. Classification (NCBI taxonomy): domain Eukaryota; kingdom Metazoa; phylum Arthropoda; class Malacostraca; order Decapoda; family Majidae; genus Chionoecetes; species Chionoecetes opilio. Next base: position 523,908 of record JACEEZ010015376.1, read on the forward strand.
TTGGAATTTTTTTTTTTTTTTTTGCCACATAGTTTGTGGGCTGTTAAAGGACTGGATTGCTTTGTTAGCTGTCGCGTATCAATCAATAGGGGGGGACCTGGTGGGGCACAGCTGAGTATGGGGGGGGGGGGGGGGGGCACTAGGCAAGCGGAGCTCAGGGCGACTCTGATGCCACATAGAAGCGTATAAGGACATATTATAAGATCAGATCAGTGGTGTGTACTAAAGCATTATACATAATTAATAAATAAATCGGTAAATATCCAGAAAAACACCTGTCTCACTTTGGTGGACGAAACGATTTTTTTTTCAAGTGTTTTTTGATGTGTTTGGAATTCATCTGCTAACCGTGTCTGCCGCAAATCCGTAGTTTTTATTCGGTAATAACTGTACTAACATACTTGGCGGGGCGGGGGCGGGCGTACCTCCAGCCGCTGTGGACCCACGCCACCGTAACACCAGTTTTTTTTCATTATAATTTTCGACTGTAACCATGCACTGGTTATTAAACACATTTCACCTAACCTAACCGCGGCTGGCGCGTAGTTAAAATAAATGGTTAAACTGCAGTTTAGTACAATACTCCCTATCTACCAATACTTTCTTGACGCCCCCGCTACTTAACTACCCTAGTCTGGGCATTGAATACGTAACCTAACCTCGCTGGGGGGTATTCGCTCCCCCAGACCCCCTTTGTGTTATTTTTAATTTCCGACGGGTGATGTATGGGTTAGAAATGCTGCTAATGGTCAGCTCTACAAGCTGAGAATGGTTATAACTACGTGCCTTGTAATGTTTTAAACTGCAGTAGAACCAAATATATTAGTAAAGATATGGGATAAAATAAAATAAAGTAAAACAATAGTACGGCATAGGAGTGTGTTGGGGGGAAGGGGCAGGATGGGGAGTGTGACATGTACTACCTATGTTCGTTAATAGTAATAAATATATAGATAATATACATGATGTCACATGTCACACTCCCATCCTGCCCCTTACCCCCAACACACTCCTACACACGGTGGTGTCTTTAGAATGGACTGTCAGCACTATCGCCTTGATGCTTATTACCTGTTATTGCTAAGGTACACACCGTCTCTCCTTTCAGTGTTATAATAGGATATACTTAACCTTCCCTACGATAGACGAAGGACAAGAAAGGTCTATCTTTCGGTAACAAGCAGGATGCGTGCGCGTTGTGCATCAACAATAGTACAGCGCGGTCACACTACCTTTTGTTTTGAAGGAAAAACAATACTTAGGTTAAGACTGGTGACAAGATTCCCGATATGCGATGTTTTCAGACAGGTGTAATGTGTCATCTTCCTTGGTGGATGTGACACTCTGCATGCAATTAGTTATAAAAAAATAAAAAAAATTGTGTGCTTGTGATTTAGTCAATATCATTTTAGGAATTTAATGAGTGTTCAGTGTGCAGGTAAAAGTAGTATTGTTGAAGCCACTTCTTTCGCTTCATGGATAAAAGTATAAAAGTGTTTTGAAGTGAGGAACCTACAACTTAGTGTAAAGCAAGATAAAGAGACAGAAGGTAACGTCACCTCCCCGGGGCGTCGAGGCAAAATCAGTCCTTTGTGCGCATGACGTCAATGGGTATCGCGCCAACGGCGCCACCGTTCAAATATTTTATGGCCTCACTCAGGCCTCACCACCTCTCTCTCTCTCTCTCTCTCTCTCTCTCTCTCTCTCTCTCTCTCTCTCTCTCTCTCTCTCTCTCTCTCTCTCTCTCTCTCTCTCTCTCTCTCTCTCTCATCCCGTAAACCCGTCAGGGTGGCAAGGTTGGTAGAGTCGTGAGCTCGCAATGTGTAGCGTCCCTGCGCATTCGGTCAGCGGTTCGAGTCCGCCTAGTTCGTGCTGACGTGGTGGCGCTTTGTATAGTCAATAACCTTGTAGTTGGTACTTGCAAAGTGTCTAGATAGGATGAAAATCTTATCTTATCATCCCGTAAGCCACCCATATTCTTTACCTTGATCAGTATTGTGTACGAGAGAGAGAGAGAGAGAGAGAGAGAGAGAGAGAGAGAGAGAGAGAGAGAGAGAGAGAGAGATATTGATATATTTATTTGGCCATGTAGTTTTGTACATATGAACATATTACATATAGTGATAAAGCCAGGTCCAATAAGCCGAAGCTTTTATAGGACCTGAAAGCTATAATACATAATAACATAGCAAGGGACTGGTCAGGCCATTTTGAAAATATAACATTTAATGGATGATAATATGGAAGTTAACAATAGTAAACCAATCATTTTAAATGCATAAAAAAAAAATCTTAACCATAAAAAAACGCAAAAAAAAAAAAAAAAAAAAAAAAAAAAAAAAAAAAAAAAAAAAAAAAAAAAAAAAATCCTATCATTTGGAATAATGTGCAATGGCCAATAATGTAAAAAAACCACCACATAACAGTGAAATTTCAAAATACACAATATGACATTTATGGTTGTAAAGAGTTTATAAATTTTCATTGTATTTGTCAAGCATGCTTTTTATCAAGTTACGTTTGAAAGATTTTAAGTTTTCATCAGTAATAAAATGTTCTGGTAAGTTGTTCCAGCTTTTTAGTTCCTCTTGACAAGATACTCTGTTGTGCATGAGAGAGAGAGAGAGAGAGAGAGAGAGAGAGAGAGAGAGAGAGAGAGAGAGAGAGAGAGAGAGAGAGAGAGAGAGAGAGAGAGAGAGAGAGAGAGAGAGAGAGAGAGAGAGAGAGAGAGAGAGAGAGAGAGCGAGAGAGAGAGAGAGAGAGAGAGAGAGAGAGAGAGAGAGAGAGAGAGAGAGAGAGAGTAGAGAGAGAGAGAGAGAGAGAGAGAGAGAGAGAGAGAGAGAGAGAGAGAGAGAGAGAGAGAGAGAGAGAGAGAGAGAGAGAGAGAGAGAGAGAGAGAGAGAGAAGAGAGAGAGAGAGAGAGAGAGAGAGAGAGAGAGAGAGAGAGAGAGAGAGAGAGAGAGAGAGAGAGAGAGAGAGAGAGAGAGGGGAGAGAGAGAGAGAGAGAGAGAGAGAGAGAGAGAGAGAGAGAGAGAGAGAGAGAGAGAGAGAGAGAGAGAGAGAGAGAGAGAGAGATAGAGAGGAGAGAAGAGAGAGAGAGAGAGAGAGAGAGAGAGAGAGAGGAGAGAGAGAGAGAGAGGAGAGAGAGAGAGAGAGAGGAGAGAGAGAGAGAGAGAGAGAGAGAGAGAGAGAGAGAGAGAGAAGAGAGAGAGAGAGAGAGTTCTAACTACACACAAGCTGGGGACGAGACCCTTTACTTGTGCCGCTGGTTGCCGCTTAGCGGGACAAGCAAAGTTCATTTCCCACCTGACATGCAAGGCCATGCCTTATGTTCTTATGTTCTTATGTTCTTAACCACCTCCTCCTCCTCCTCCTCCTCCTCCTCCTCCTCCTCCTCCTCCCCTCCTCCCCCTCCTCCTCCTCCTCCTCCTCCTCCTCCTCTCCCCCTCCCCCTCCTCCTCCCCCCCCCCTCCCCTCCTCCTCCCCTCCCCCTCCTCCTCCTCCTCCCCCTTTCCCCTCCTCCTCCTCCCCTCCCCCCTCCTCCCCCCTCCTCCTTTTAATTTCTTTTTAAAACGTCATTTCCCCCCGCGCGGCAAAGGGAGGTGACTTACCTTCTGTCTCTTTCCCCTTGGGGTGTAAAGTTGTTGCGGGATGTCGTTGCTCAGGGGTTTTTTGGTCTCGCCATGTTTTTAAAACTTTTCTTAGCTGCTTACTGGGGCCATCACCTGTGACCAAAAAAATCCCTTTTGTCTCTTTACCCTTTGCTAAATGATGATGGGCTATTTTGTAGTGTCCTTCCGGAGTAAATTAAACTTTTTAAGCTCCGCCCCTGCTTGCCATCAAAAAATACGATTGTAGCGCTCCCAAACTCTTTTTTTGTGTTGCCGAGATAAAGTGTCGTACACTTCATTACCTTACAGAGGCTAAAGGAATATCTTTTAAGGGTTTGACATTATTGAAGGCACAGCAAGAGTATTAGCGTATTGCTTATTACCATCGATATCAAATTTTTTGAGCTCTTAGAAGGGCCTAGCTTTTTTTTCTAACTCTATGATGATTTTAATTTAAACTGAATTTTAGGGCGCTAGAAACTGTTTTTTTAATATCTATTTGCTAACAGCCTTTCACGAGTGCGCGGGGGAATTTTTTAAAGCTATCATGGCCTTAGGACGTATGTGGGCTCGTGTACCTACTCTATTTCACGAATTTCTTTCCAAAACCAAAATGATCGGTTGTGATTCATCCCCATGCATCTCCCCCTTTAACACCATGGGCGGGTGGTGGTGGGGGGGTGTGTGAGGGCTGTGGTGGGTGGGGGTGTGGGGGGCGGATTATATGGGCGTGTGGTGGGTGGTTTTGTGGTGGGCGGATGGTGATGGGCGTGTGGGGGGTGGGTGTGTTGGGCGATTTTTGGGAGGGGCGGTGGTGGGGGGGTGTGTGGTGGGGGGGATGTATATGGGCTGTGGTGGGTGGGTTGTGGGGGGCGGAGGGGTGATGGGCTGTGGGGGGTGGGTGTGTGATGGCGGATGTGTGATGGGCTTTGGGGGGGGTTGGGTGGGGGTGGGTTGGGGTGGGCGAAGGGGTATGGGCTGTGGGGGTGTGTGTGTGGTGGGGGGGGGGGGGGCGGATGGTATGGGCGTGTGGTGGGTGGGTGTGGGGGGCGGGGGTGGTGGGTGGGTGGGGTGGGCGGGGGGGTGCCTGGGTGGTGGTGGGTGTGGGGTGGCCCGTGGGTTACACACAGAGCCCTTTCCCTACCGTTTTTTTGGGGCTGAATCAGACTGATAAATGTTCGTATTCGTGCCCGGATAGTTTCTCTAAAAGGCTTTTTTTTTTTGTGTGATATAACTATATCCAAAATTTTTATACATTTTATTGAAAATTTAAATATCCCATGAAATATTAAGTTTTGATATACTTAGCATAATACACCAGTTTTGGTGCTAAGCCGCAAGCTCAACGACGTTTTGGGCACATTGAAAATTCGAGGGATTGGGAAAAATTTTTTCCCAGACGCGCTGGGGAAATTTTAATATTTTTTGACTTCTTACCTGTTTTTAAAAGTCACCTACTCTACTCCTTACTACCCCACCTACCTTAATTAAATCAGTATCCTTTGATTTTCGTGCGCAGTAAGAAGTTGAATTGGAGAAATTAAAAAAGGGAAAGAGAAACTTTACGGGAGGGTTTTTATAAGTTTTCTCATGCGCGCGATCTGATTGGCCAGGCTCTTGAAATCACCACTCACACCCACGACTGTAAAACTTTACAGGAAAAGAGTAAATATCGCTGCCGAAGTGTATCTGCTCAGTTTTCTATGCACGCAAAAGAGTAAAAAATAAGTGGGCGGAGCTTAAATAAGTAAAATTTTACTTCCAAGGGCATGGACAAAATACGCCAAATTATATGATTTTGAAAACTGTGTGCGTGAGAGCGGCAAGTGAACTCCAAGGACGAGAGTACAAACCCCAAGACAGATAGGTGAGTGGATGCGTTGCGTCATGGTTGAGGTACATTTTAATTCTCTTACACAAGAACATTTCTAGGAAAATGTGAGGAAAAACTTGCAAGAAATTCCTAAATAGCTATCATGAATTCTTGAAATACGACGTTAGTAAAAATTCGTTCTATCGACCCTGCCATATCTCATTTACCACCTTAGGGAAGACCATAATTTCTGCTACAGCATGTAGATGCATATTATTAACTTATGGACACGAAAATATAAAGCTAACTCTCATTGCAAACCAGTAAAACAAATATATTATCTACATATACTAAACCTAACATAGATGGAAACTTACTAACCCGAGCATAACCATTCCTAAACGTACCCTAACCTAAAATATAACGTAACCATTATCATATGAAAATAAGTTTCATTTTGGTTTCCAGATACCGATATTACAGTTTTCCGAAAAATTAAAGGTTAGTGGAAAACGAATATGATAGAAGAGAAATCCTTCATAAGGTAGTAAACGATATAGGCCAGATTCGAAAAAAATTAATCTTAATCACAACGTTATTTCAGGATAATGTTGTTTATTTATTCACAAAGCAAGACTAATACTGTTCTTTTATTTAGAATTGACTTTGTCTACATATTTTTGTTTATATTTTTACATTCCAATAAACACACGACAGGCTGAACATAGTAAGAAGCACACCAACAAATCACTCAGTACACTTTAACCGCACCCAGTGTACTTCTTCCTTTAGTGCAGTGCGGCAAGGGATGGCGAGAGATGAACTGTGGTGGCGGAAGGGACACATCGGAGGAGAGGGAAATAGGGTGACGGAAAGGAAGCAATGACGTGGCAGCAGGGATAAAGTAAATGACGGGAGGGAAAATGTGTTGGTTGGAGAGAAAAATATGTAGTGGCGATTTTATCATTGTTTAGTTATTTAGCTACTCAAGTATCACCACCAACACCAAAGTATCACCACCAACACCAAGTATCACCACTAACACCAAAGTATCACCACTAACACCAAAGTATCACCACCAACACCAAAGTATCACCACTAACACCAAAGTATCACCACCAACACCAAAGTATCACCACCATCACCAAAGTATCACCACCAACACCAAAGTATCACCACCATCACCAAAGTATCACCACCAACACTAAAGTATCACCACCAACACCAAAGTATCACCACCATCACCAAAGTATCACCACCAACACCAAAGTATCACCACCAACACCAAAGTATCACCACCACCACCAAAGTATCACCACCATCACCAAAGTATCACCACCAACACCAAAGTATCACCACCAACACCAAAGTATCACCACCAACACCAAAGTATCACCACCATCACCAAAGTATCACCACCAACACCAAAGTATCACCACCAACACCAACCCCACTACCAATAACCCTATTACTATCACCACCACTACCACCATAACCACAACCCGTACTAACAACAACAATGATAATAGTATACAGTCTGTATATCGTGTTCTGTAATAACATTACAGGAACAGTTACAGTGGGTGGCGTAAAGTGTGATGAGTGATTCGTTGGTGTGTTTGTTACTATATTATTCGGCCTGTCGTGTCACTTGGAATGAAAAAATAACTGTTGACAAAGTAAATAAGAACTATATAGAGAAGAACAGTAGCGTTGCCTTGTAAATAAGCTAAGAACAAAATCATGAAATAACAACATTCTTCTAGAATTTACGCAAGGGTTATTGCAGATTAATTTGAAAGCAAATTTTTCCTTGTACGCGCCTGTAAATATCTATTTCGTGATAGCTCTCTACCTCGTCCTAGATATAATGCATCAGCTCGCCTGTCTGTCTTGTGGTTTGGACTCTTGTCTCATGCGCGGTTGCTTTTATATTATACTAGCCGCAAAGCCGCCCCCCGGGCGGACTTTTTGGCTAGCTCCTGCGGAGGGCTATTGGTGGGCCTTCGGCCCACCACCTGTGTTTGGTGGGCCAAACACAGACTCTCCAGATAGCCCCTTCTAACTTTCCTGAAATCACATCACCCCCAACCCATTCACTCACCCATTACCCATCACCCCCCACCCATTCACTCACCCATCACCCATCACCCCCCACCCATTCACTCACCCATTACCCATCACCACACACCCATTCACTCACCCATTACCCATCACCCCCCACCTATTCCCTCACCCATCACCCCCAACCCATCACCCCCCACCCATTCACTCACCCATCACCCCACACCCATTACCCATTACCCCACCCATTCACTCACCCATTACCCATCACCCTACATCAAGGTTTCCTCAATTCTCGCAACCCACTTTTTTTCACAATTCTCACTAATAGGCTGCTAAAAAAAAGAAGAAGAAAAGTGATCGGATCATCTCATAAGTGGGCTTAAAACCTTCCCCTGCTCGACCCGGTTCCAAAAATGTGCCATATGATGGGATTGCGCCACGGGGGCGGAACCTATAGCATACACACAACACACACACACACACACAGACATACACACACACTTTCGCTTATATTATTATAGATAATTACGAGGTGTCTGCAAACAATTTTTTCCATATTAACGCATGATGAAGCTCAAATTTGAGGCTTTGACGATAATCACAGAAGAAAGTACTTGCATGACCTTAGTGGTCGGGGAACTTCCGCAGTAAGCAGAGTATAAAAGGAAGACGGAGCCTCCCAGCACACCAGACGCAGCTCCTCCTGTCACCGCAGCTGAACCTTCTCCCACTCGGCATCATGCGAGCAGTAAGTAATTGCTTTGCCTGGCCCGCCCGTGCCTCACCCTTACACGCCCACACCCTCCCACAGACCCCGTACTCATGACGCCTCTCCCCTCAGCTGACTCTCCTCCTGGTGGCGGCCGTGGCCCTGACGGCACTGGTGGTGGTGCAGGCCATGCCCGAACCTTTCCCGGATCCGGACCCCGAGGCCTTCCCTGATCCTGAGGCCCTTGCCGATCCTGATCCTTGGAAGGGATACAGGATCAGCAGAAGTGCACGAAAGAACCAAGGGTGGTCTGGAAGTACTCGCATCACTAGGGGGTCTGGGCAACAGTCTGGTGCCCGTAAGGGTGGTTAATTGAAAGTAGGCTCACGGGGAAGGAGTAGCCCAACCTGCACTGAAGGGTAGGTCATGCAAGGATTGGGTTTATTCACAAAAGCAATAATGGAAGCAGGAGGCACCACCATCGCCGCCGCAGCCACGCCTTCCCCGGATGCCGCCCTCTGTTTGTCCACGCTTCACTCCTGGTGGCGGAGCATCTTCATCCCGCCACAAGATCGTAAATTCTCAAGTCAATTACAATTTTTTTGTGAGCTCCAAAAGCTTTGTTTGTTCTGTCGATTGAAATCTTAAACATGAAATAAAAGAAGAAAATGTATCTATAAAGTTTTTACATGTCCTCAATAAGAATGCATATTTAGCAGGAGACGGAGGGAAAGAAAGGGCTTCCGTATGGTGATGGCTCACAGTATAATAAGTCGCCAAAAACAAGTGAAAACACATGGAAAGATCAGAACAACACTGAGACAAACGACATTCACACCACACACTTTACACTTGTAGGTTCCTCACTCCAAAACACTTGTACCTGTGAAGCGAAATATATTACTTTAACAATACTTTTACCCGCGCACTTAACACTCATTCAAAGCATAAAATGCTATTGACTAAAATAACACGCATACAAAATAAAATAACTTTATGACTAATTAGAGATATTTTTAGATCCGACAAGGAAAATAACTCATTACACCTGTTCCAGCGACACACCTGTCTGAAAACATCGCATCTGTGGAAGGTTGTCACAATTCTAAATCTACGTAATTGTTTTTCCTTCAAAACAAAAGATATTTGTGCCGCGCTGATGGTTGATCCACAATGCGCATGCATAATGCTTCTTAACGAAACATAGACCTTTCTTATCAACTGCAACAACAAACAACAACATCAAAAACAAACACAACAATAATATTGAAACTACAATCTTGGCAATAATAATATTATTGTCTATAGCCATACTTCTAGCAAGCAGCCAACAAAACGCAGTTACATCACACATTTCATAATAGAAAAGAGTAATTATGGAAATTAAAATCCTATAGTCTATTATTTTTATTATGGTCAAAATGCACGAAGGAAGCCACGCCCCCTGCCTCCCCTTCTATTCTACGGGGCAACTGATTGTTGCATTCCTCGTATCATCACTACCAATCACAATATCTTCACTACTTAACAGCGGCGTGACCTCTGCCTCAACTCAAATGCTCGCAGATCTTTGTAACAGACACCCTCCTCCATAAAAATGAGGCCGTGCAGCAGTCACCCCCCCGACGGGCTCTTTGTTAGCCCCTGTGCTCCCCCCAAAAGGGGGCACAATAGAAAACTAGGGGGGGGGCACTCAGTAGAACGCATACCTCCGCCCGAATATTTCTTCATATATATATATATATATATATATATATATATATATATATATATATATATATATATATAATATATATATATATATATATATATATATATATATATATATATATATATATATATATATATATATATATATATATATATATATATATGCACTCAGTATGAGCGCATACCTCCGGCCGAATATTTCATCAATTGGTTGCCATGGCAACAGTTGTCAATAGATTTCATCCAAAATTAAATCAGTTCTTCCTTATACCAAATAGACTTGGTATACCGAGTTTGGTCCAAATCTATTCGTAACTTTTCGAGAAATCCTGTACACTAACAGACAGACAGACAGACAGACAGACAGATCGGGGTGAAAACATAACCCCTCCAACTTCGTTGGCGGAGGTAACAACAACAACAACAACAACACTGGACAGAGCAATCTTCACTACAGAGGGATTTTTTATTTTGTCACAGTGGTCACGCCGCTGTTAAGTAGTGAAGATATTGTGATTGGTAGTGATGATACGAGGAATGCACCAATCAGCTGCCCCGTAGAATAGAATGGGAGGCAGGGGGCGTGGCTTCTTTAGTGCATTTTGACCATAATAAAAAAAATAGACATAGAGAGTATATTGCAAAAAACAGGTTACTATAAAACCCATGTTACTATAAAACCCATGTTACTATAAAACCCGTGTTACTATAAAACCCATGTTACTATAAAACCCATATTACTATAAAACCCGTGTTACTATAAAACCCATGTTACTATAAAACCCATGTTACTATAAAACCCGTGTTACTATAAAACTCATGTTACTATAAAACCCATATTACTATAAAACCCGTGTTACTATAAAACCCGTTACTATAAAACCCGTGTTACTATAAAACCCATATTACTATAAAACCCGTGTTACTATAAAACCCATATTACTATAAAACCCGTGTTACTATAAAACCCATGTTACTATAAAGCCCATATTACTATAAAACCCGTTTTACTATAAAACCCATGTTACTATAAAACCCATGTTACTATAAAACCCATGTTACTATAAAAACCCATGTTACTATAAAACCCATGTTACTATAAAACCCATGTTACTATAAAAACCCGTTACTATAAAACCCATGTTACTATAAAACCCATGTTACTATAAAAACCCGTTACTATAAAAACCCATGCTGCTATAAAAACCTATGTTACTATAAAAACCCATGTTACTATGAAAACCCATTTTACTATAAAAACCCTTGTTACTATAAAAACCCATGTTACTATAAAACCCATGTTACTATAAAATCCGTTACTATAAAATCCATGTTACTATAAAACCCATGTTACTATAAAACCCATGTTACTATAAAATCCATGTTACTATAAAAACCCATGTTACTATAAAAACACGTTACTATAAAAACCCATGTTACTATAAAAGCCCATGTTACTATAAAAACCCGTTACTATAAAACCCATGTTACTATAAAACCCATGTTACTATAAAAACCCATGTTACTATAAAAACCCATGTTACTATAAAACCCATGTTACTATAAACACCATGTTGCTATAAAAACCCATGTTACTATAAAAACCCGTGTTACTATAAAAACCAATGTTACTATAAAAACCAATGTTACTAGAAAAACCCATGTTACTAGAAATACCCATGTTACTATAAAAACCCATTTTACTATAAAAACCCATGTTACTATAACAACCCATGTTTCTGTAAAACCCATGTTATTATAAAACCCATATTACTATAAAACCCATGTTACTATAAAAACCAATGTTACTATAAAAACCAATGTTACTATAAAACCCATGTTACTATAAAAACCAATGTTACTATAAAACTCATGTTACTATAAAAACCCATGTTACTATAAAAACCCATGTTACTATAAAAACACATGTTACTATAAAACCCATTTTACTATAAAAACCCATGTAACTATAAAAACCCATGTTACTATAAAAACCCATGTTACTATAAAAACCCATGTTACTATAAAAACCCATGTTACTATAAAAAACATATTACTATAAAACTCATGTTACTATAACACCCATGTTACTATAAAACCCATGTTACTATAAAAACACATGTTACTATAAAAACTCGTTACTATAAAACCCATGTTACTATAAAACCCATGTTACTATAAAACCCCATGTTACTATAAAACCCCATGTTACTATAAAACCCATGTTACTATAAAAACCATGTTACTATAAAAACCCATGTTACTATAAAAACCCGTGTTATTATAAAAACCCATGTTACTATAAAAACCCATGTTACTATAAAAACCCGTTACTATAAAAACCCATGTTACTATAAAAACCATGTTACTATAAAAACCCATGTTACTATAAAGCCCATGTTACTATAAAACCCATGTTACTATAAAAACACATGTTACTATAAAACCCATGTTACAATAAAACCCATGTTACTATAAAAACCCATGTTACTATAAAAACCCATGTTACTATAAAAACCCATGTTACTATAAAAACCCATGTTACTATAAAACCCGTTGATAAGTCCATGAACCTCACCTCTGTAGAAACCTGGGAGGACCAACTTCACCTGTAACAACAACACTAACAACATCTACAACACAATAATAATAATAATAATAATAATAATAATAATAATAATAATAATAATAATAATAGTGGGTAATAATAATGTTCTTATGTTCCTCCTCCTCCTCCTCCTCCTCCTCCTCCTCCTCCTCCTCCTCCTCCTCCTCCTCCTCCTCCTCTCCTCTTCCTCCTCCTCCTCCTCTTAATTCTTATTAACGTCACTTCCCCCAGCGCGGCAAAAGGGAGGTGACGTTACCTTCTGTCTCTTTACCTTGGTGTAAAGTGTGTTGCGTGGATGTCGTTTGTCTCAGTGAGGTTTTGGTCTCGCCATGTGTTTTAACTTGTTCTTAGCTGCTTACTGTGAGCCATCACCTGGTGACCAACAAAATCCCTTTCTGTCTCTTTATCTCTTGCTAAATGATGATAGGCGTATTTTGTAGTGTCCTTCCGGAGTAAAATTATACTTATTTAAGCTCCGCCCCTGCTTGCCATCACAAAATACGATTGTAGCGCTGCCAAAGCTCTTTCTTGATGTTGCCGAGAGTAAAAGTGTCGTACACTTCATTATCTCTTACAGAGGCTCAAGGAATATCGTTAAGGTTGACATTATTGAAGGCACAGCAAAGAGTAGTAGCGTGATTGTCTGTATTACACATCGCTATCTAATTGTTTTGAGCTCTTAGAATGGCCTAGCATTGTTTTCTAACTCTATAGATGGACTTGATATTAAACTGAAATGTTTAGGGCGCTATGAAACTGTTATTTGAATATCTATTTGCTACACAGCCATTTCACGATGTGCGTCGAGGATGTTTAATGCTATCATAGGCCTGTAGGACGTATGTAGGCTACGTGTACCTACATCTACGTTTCACGAATTATTCTTTGCCTAAACCTAAATGAATGCTGGTTGTGATTCATCCTCCAGTGCATCTCCCCCGTTTAACATCCATGGGCGGGTGTGTGGTGGGCGGGTGTGTGATGGACGTGTGGTGGGTGGGTGTGTGGTGGGCGGATGTATGATGGGCGTGTGGTGGGTGGGTGTGTGGTGGGCGGATGGGTGATGGGCGTGTGGTGGGTGGGTGTGTGGTGGGCGGATGTGTGATGGGCGTGTGGTGGGTGGGTGTGTGGTGGGCGGATGTATGATGGGCGTGTGGTGGGTGGGTGTGTGGTGGGCGGATGGGTGATGGGCGTGTGGTGGGTGGGTGTGTGATGGGCGGATGTGTGATGGGCGTGTGGTGGGTGGGTGTGTGGTGGGTGTGTGGTGGGCGAATGGGTGATGGGCGTGTGGTGGGTGTGTGTGTGGTGGGCGGGTGGTGGGCGGATGGGTGATGGGCGTGTGGTGGGTGGGTGTGTGGTGGGCGGGTGGTGGGTGGGTGGGTGGTGGTGGGCGGGTGGGTGCCTGGGTGGTGGTGGGTGTGTGGTGGCCCGTGGGTTACACACAGAGACCTTCCTACGCGTGTTGGAGCTGAATCAGACTGATGAAATGTTCGTATTCGTGCCCTGCGATAGGTTCTCTAAAAGGCTTTCTTTTTGTGTGATATAACATATATACCAAATTTATACATTTCTATTGCAAATGTAATATCACTCATGAATATATTTAAGTATTTGACTATACTATAGCAATAATACACCAGTTTTGGTGCTAAGCCAGCAAGCATCAACGACGATTCGGACACATTGAAAAATTCGAGGGATTGGAAAATTTGTTCCCAGACGTCGCTGGAGAATTCTAATATTTGTGACTTCTTACCTGTTAAGAGTCACCTACTCTACTCCTTACTACTCCTTACCTACTCTTAATTAAATACAGTATCCTTTGAGTGTCGTGCGCATGTAATGAATGTTGAATTGGATGAGAATTAAAGGAAAAGAGAAACATTTACGGGAGGAGTTTTGATAAGATTTTCTCATGCGCGCGATCTGATTGGCCAGGCTCTTGAAATCACCACTCACACCCACGACTGTAAAACTTTACAGGAAAAGAGTAAAATATCGCTGCCGAAGTGTATCTGCTCAGTTTTCTATGCACGCAAAAGAGTAAAAAATAAGTGGGCGGAGCTTAAATAAGTAAAATTTTACTTCCAAGGGCATGGACAAAATACGCCAAATTATATGATTTTGAAAACTGTGTGCGTGAGAGCGGCAAGTGAACTCCAAGGACGAGAGTACAAACCCCAAGACAGATAGGTGAGTGGATGCGTTGCGTCATGGTTGAGGTACATTTTAATTCTCTTACACAAGAACATTTCTAGGAAAATGTGAGGAAAAACTTGCAAGAAATTCCTAAATAGCTATCATGAATTCTTGAAATACGACGTTAGTAAAAATTCGTTCTATCGACCCTGCCATATCTCATTTACCACCTTAGGGAAGACCATAATTTCTGCTACAGCATGTAGATGCATATTATTAACTTATGGACACGAAAATATAAAGCTAACTCTCATTGCAAACCAGTAAAACAAATATATTATCTACATATACTAAACCTAACATAGATGGAAACTTACTAACCCGAGCATAACCATTCCTAAACGTACCCTAACCTAAATATAACGTAACCATTATCATATGAAAATAAGTTTCATTTTGGTTTCCAGATACCGATATTACAGTTTTCCGAAAAATTAAAGGTTAGTGGAAAACGAATATGATAGAAGAGAAATCCTTCATAAGGTAGTAAACGATATAGGCCAGATTCGAAAAAAAATTAATCTTAATCACAACGTTATTTCAGGATAATGTTGTTTATTTATTCACAAAGCAAGACTAATACTGTTCTTTTATTTAGAATTGACTTTGTCTACATATTTTTGTTTATATTTTTACATTCCAATAAACACACGACAGGCTGAACACTAGTAAGAAGCACACCAACAAATCACTCAGTACACTTTACCGCCACCCAGTGTACTTCTTCCTTTAGTGCAGTGCGGCAAGGGATGGCGAGAGATGAACTGTGGTGGCGGAAGGGACACATCGGAGGAGAGGGAAATAGGGTGACGGAAAGGAAGCAATGACGTGGCAGCAGGGATAAAGTAAATGACGGGAGGGAAAATGTGTTGGTTGGAGAGAAAAATATGTAGTGGCGATTTTATCATTGTTTAGTTATTTAGCTACTCAAGTATCACCACCAACACCAAAGTATCACCACCAACACCAAAGTATCACCACTAACACCAAAGTATCACCACTAACACCAAAGTATCACCACCAACACCAAAGTATCACCACTAACACCAAAGTATCACCACCAACACCAAAGTATCACCACCATCACCAAAGTATCACCACCAATACCAAAGTATCACCACCATCACCAAAGTATCACCACCAACACTAAAGTATCACCACCAACACCAAAGTATCACCACCATCACCAAAGTATCACCACCAACACCAAAGTATCACCACCAACACCAAAGTATCACCACCACCACCAAAGTATCACCACCATCACCAAAGTATCACCACCAACACCAAAGTATCACCACCAACACCAAAGTATCACCACCAACACCAAAGTATCACCACCATCACCAAAGTATCACCACCAACACCAAAGTATCACCACCAACACCAACCCCACTACCAATAACCCTATTACTATCACCACCACTACCACCATAACCACAACCCGTACTAACAACAACAATGATAATAGTATACAGTCTGTATATCGTGTTCTGTAATAACATTACAGGAACAGTTACAGTGGGTGGCGTAAAGTGTGATGAGTGATTCGTTGGTGTGTTTGTTACTATATTATTCGGCCTGTCGTGTCACTTGGAATGAAAAAATAACTGTTGACAAAGTAAATAAGAACTATATAGAGAAGAACAGTAGCGTTGCCTTGTAAATAAGCTAAGAACAAAATCATGAAATAACAACATTCTTCTAGAATTTACGCAAGGGTTATTGCAGATTAATTTGAAAGCAAATTTTTCCTTGTACTCGCCTGTAAATATTCTATATCGTGCAAGCTCTCTACCTCGTCCTAGATGCAATGCATCAGCTCGCCTGTCTGTCTTGTGGTTTGGACTCTTGTCTCATGCGCGGTTGCTTTTATATTATACTAGCCGCAAAGCCGCCCCCCGGGCGGACTTTTTGGCTAGCTCCTGCGGAGGGCTATTGGTGGGCCTTCGGCCCACCACCTGTGTTTGGTGGGCCAAACACAGACTCTCCAGATAGCCCCTTCTAACTTTCCTGAAATCACATCACCCCCAACCCATTCACTCACCCATTACCCATCACCCCCCACCCATTCACTCACCCATCACCCATCACCCCCCACCCATTCACTCACCCATTACCCATCACCACACACCCATTCACTCACCCATTACCCATCACCCCCCACCTATTCCCTCACCCATCACCCCCAACCCATCACCCCCCACCCATTCACTCACCCATCACCCCACACCCATTACCCATTACCCCACCCATTCACTCACCCATTACCCATCACCCTACATCAAGGTTTCCTCAATTCTCGCAACCCACTTTTTTTCACAATTCTCACTAATAGGCTGCTAAAAAAAAGAAGAAGAAAAGTGATCGGATCATCTCATAAGTGGGCTTAAAACCTTCCCCTGCTCGACCCGGTTCCAAAAATGTGCCATATGATGGGATTGCGCCACGGGGGGCGGAACCTATAGCATACACACAACACACACACACACACACACAGACATACACACACACTTTCGCTTATATTATTATAGATAATTACGAGGTGTCTGCAAAACAATTTTTTCCATATTAACGCATGATGAAGCTCAAATTTGAGGCTTTTGACGATAATCACAGAAGAAAGTACTTGCATGACCTTAGTGGTCGGGGAACTTCCGCAGTAAGCAGAGTATAAAAGGAAGACGGAGCCTCCCAGCACACCAGACGCAGCTCCTCCTGTCACCGCAGCTGAACCTTCTCCCACTCGGCATCATGCGAGCAGTAAGTAATTGCTTTGCCTGGCCCGCCCGTGCCTCACCCTTACACGCCCACACCCTCCCACAGACCCCGTACTCATGACGCCTCTCCCCTCAGCTGACTCTCCTCCTGGTGGCGGCCGTGGCCCTGACGGCACTGGTGGTGGTGCAGGCCATGCCCGAACCTTTCCCGGATCCGGACCCCGAGGCCTTCCCTGATCCTGAGGCCCTTGCCGATCCTGATCCTTGGAAGGGATACAGGATCAGCAGAAGTGCACGAAAGAACCAAGGGTGGTCTGGAAGTACTCGCATCACTAGGGGGTCTGGGCAACAGTCTGGTGCCCGTAAGGGTGGTTAATTGAAAGTAGGCTCACGGGGAAGGAGTAGCCCAACCTGCACTGAAGGGTAGGTCATGCAAGGATTGGGTTTATTCTCTAAAGCAATAATGGAAGCAGGAGGCACCATCATCGCCGCCGCAGCCACGCCTTCCCAGGATGCCGCCCTCTGTTTGTCCACGCTTCACTCCTGGTGGCGGAGCATCTTCATCCCGCCACAAGATCGTAAATTCTCTAGTCAATTACAATTTTTTTGTGAGCTCCAAAAGCTTTGTTTGTTCTGTCGATTGAAATCTTAACATGAAATAAAAGAAGAAAATGTATCTATAAAGTTTTTACATGTCCTCAATAAGAATGCATATTTAGCAGGAGACGGAGGGAAAGAAAGGGATTCCGTATGGTGATGGCTCACAGTATAATAAGTCGCCAAAAACAAGTGAAAACACATGGAAAGATCAGAACAACACTGAGACAAACGACATTCACACCACACACTTTACACTTGTAGGTTCCTCACTCCAAAACACTTGTACCTGTGAAGCGAAATATATTACTTTAACAATACTTTTACCCGCGCACTTAACACTCATTCAAAGCATAAAATGCTATTGACTAAAATAACACGCATACAAAATAAAATCACTTTATGACTAATTAGAGATATTTTTAGATCCGACAAGGAAAATAACTCATTACACCTGTTCCAGCGACACACCTGTCTGAAAACATCGCATCTGTGGAAGGTTGTCACAATTCTAAATCTACGTCATTGTTTTTCCTTCAAAACAAAAGATATTTGTGCCGCGCTGATGGTTGATCCACAATGCGCATGCCTAATGCTTCTTAACGAAACATAGACCTTTCTTATCAACTGCAACAACAAACAACAACATCAAAAACAAACACAACAATAATATTAAAACCACAATCTTGGCAATAATAATATTACTGTAGCCATACTTCTAGCAAGCAGCCAACAAAACGCAGTTACATCACACATTTCATAATAGAAAAGAGTAATTATGCAAATTAAAATCCTATAGTCTATTTTTTTTATTATGGTCAAAATGCACTAAGGAAGCCACGCCCCCTGCCTCCCCTTCTATTCTACGGGGCAGCTGATTGGTGCATTCCTCGTATCATCACTACCAATCACAATATCTTCACTACTTAACAGCGGCGTGACCTCTGCCTCAACTCAAATGCTCGCAGATCTTTGTAACAGACACCCTCCTCCATAAAAATGAGGCCGTGCAGCAGTCACCCCCCGACGGGCTCTTTGTTAGCCCTGTGCTCCCCCCAAAAGGGGGCACAATAGAAAACTAGGGGGGGGGCACTCAGTAGAAGCATACCCCCGCCGAATATTTTTCATATATAATATATATATAATATAAATATAATAATATTTATATATATATAATAAATATAATATATATATATATATATATATATATATATATATATTATATATATAATATATAGCATCAGATGAGCCCCATACCCCCGGCCGAATTTTTTCATAAATTTGGTTTCCCATGGCAACAGTTGTCAATAATTTCTCCAAAATTAAAATAGTTCTTCCTTTACCAAATAGACTGGTTATACCGATTTTGGTCAAATCATTGAAAATTTTTCGAGAAATCCTGTACACTAAAGACAGACAGACAGCGACAGACGATGGGGGGTGAAAAAAACCCCCTCCAACTTCGTTGGCGGAGGTAAAAAACAACAACAAACAACACTGGACAGAGCAATCTTCACTACAGGGGGATTTTTTATTTTGTCACAGTGGTCCGCCGCTTTTAAGTAGTGAAGATATTGTGATTGGTATGATGATACGGGGAATGCCCCAAATCAGCTCCCCCGTAGAAAGAAGGGAGGCGGGGGGGCGTGGCTTCTTTAGTGCATTTTGACCATAAAAAAAAAAATAGACATAGAGATTATTTTGCAAAAAACAGGTTACTTAAAAACCCATGTTACTATAAAACCCCATTTCTAAAAAAACCCGGTTTTACTAAAAAAACCCTTTTACTAAAAAACCCCATATTATAAAAAACCGGTTACTAAAAAACCCCATGTTATTTAAAAAAACCCCATTTCTAAAAAAACCGTTTTACATAAAATCATGTTACTAAAAAACCCATATTACTATAAAACCCGTGTTACTATAAAACCCGTTAAAAAACCCGGTTACTATAAAAACCCAATACTAAAAAAACCCGTGTTACTAAAAAAACCCATATTACTAAAAAAACCCGGGTTTACTAAAAAAAACCATGTTACTATAAAGCCCAATTACTAAAAAAACCCTTTTTACTAAAAAAACCCAGTTACTAAAAAACCCCATTTTACTAAAAAACCCCTTTTCTAAAAAAAACCCCATGTTACTAAAAAAACCATTTTAAATAAAAACCCATGTTACTATAAAAACCCTTTACTAAAAACCCATGTTACTAAAAACCCATGTTACTAAAAAAACCCGTTACTAAAAAAAAACCCTGTTTGCTATAAAAACCTATGTTACAAAAAAAACCCTTTTACTATAAAAACCCATTTTACTATAAAAACCTTGTTACTATAAAAACCCATTTTACTATAAACCCCCATGACTAAAAATCCTGTACTAAAAAAATCCATGTTACTATAAAACCCATGTTACATAAAACCAAGTTACTTAAAATCCTTTTTACAAAAAAAACCCATTTACTATAAAAACACGTTACTATAAAAACCCATGTTACTAAAAAAGCCCTGTTCTATAAAAACCCGTTACTATAAAACCCATGTTCTTAAAAACCTTTACATAAAAACCATGTTACATAAAAACCCATTTTACAAAAAACCCCATTTTACTATAAACACCATGTTGCTATAAAAACCCATGTTATATAAAAACCGGTTTTATTAAAAAACCCATGTTAAAAAAAACCAATGTTACAGAAAAACCCATGTTACAGAAAAACCCATTTTACTATAAAAACCCATTTTATAAAAAAAAACCCATGTTACTTAACAAACCATGTTTCTGAAAAACCCCCGTTATTATAAAACCCCATATTACTATAAAACCCCATGTTATATAAAAACAATTTACTATAAAAACCAATGTTACTAAAAAAAACCCATGTTACTATAAAAACCAATTTACTATAAAATCATGTTACTAAAAAAAACCCATGTTACTAAAAAAACCCATGTTAAAAAAAACAATTTAATAAAACCCATTTTATATAAAAACCAGTAACTTAAAAACCCATGTTACATAAAAACCCATTTTACATAAAAACCCATTTTACTAAAAAA
>JACEEZ010015376.1:547500-557500 GCA_016584305.1 Chionoecetes opilio
ATTATAGCATCACTACTGCTGTGTATGTGCCACTGAAGATGATACACAGTAGTTATTATAAACTTATCATTATCATGACTATAATCTACCCTGTTTCAGTGTTGTTTTATGCTTTGTATCTGCAAGTATAGACGGTTTCAAATTTCCCGACTCGTTTTTTTTTCCGGGCCACGACGACGGCGAGAGGACACTAAGAACATAAACACTAGATGGCGACTTTAATGTAGCCCGTTATCAACGTCGCCACTCTGTTTTATTTTTGTAATTTGTTCATTTATAGCCATACTATGACCCAGATGAAGACACAAAATGACACAGACTCTCCAGATAGCCCCTTCTAACTTTGCTGAAATCATGGATGTAGAAAGTATTAACGCCACCAGACGTCTGTAAATAAAAAAAAACGTTGTCCTGGCGACTTTAGTGTTATCTACGGTAGGGCAAGGTAGGGTAAAGGCTATATAGGTAGGTGTATGTATAGGGTATATATATGTAGGTACTAGGTAGTATAGGGTATGTATGTAGGTAGGGTAAGGTTGGGTAAGGGTAGGGTAATGGTAGAGTAAAGTAAAAAAAAAAAAAATAATAATAATAATAATAATAATAATAAAAAAAAAAAAAAAAAAAATTGTAGGTAAAAAAATGATGTAAAACAGGTAGGGTAATGGTAGGGTAAAGGGTATAGGTAGGGTAATGGTAGGGTAATGGTAGGGTAAAGGTAGGGTAATGGTAGGGTAATGGTAGGGTAAAGGTAGGGTAATGGTAGGGTAAAGGGTAAAGGTAGGGTAATGGTAGGGTAAAGGGTAAAGGTAGGGTAATGGTAGGGTAAAGGTAGGGTAAAGGTAGGGTAATGGTAGGGTAAAGGTAGGGTAAAGGTAGGGTAATGGTAGGGTAAAGGGTAAAGGTAGGGTAATGGTAGGTAAAGTAGGGTAAAGGTAGGGTAATGGTAGGGTAAAGGGTAAAGGTAGGGTAATGGTAGGGTAATGGTAGGGTAATGGTAGGGTAATGGTAGGGTAAAGGGTAAAGGTAGGGTAATGGTAGGGTAATGGTAGGGTAAAGGTAGGGTAATGGTAGGGTAAAGGGTAAAGGTAGGGTAATGGTATGGTAAAGGGTAAAGGTAGGGTAATGGTAGGGTAAAGGGTAAAGGTAGGGTAATGGTAGGGTAAAGGGTAAAGGTAGGGTAATGGTAGGGTAAAGGGTAAAGGTAGGGTAATGGTAGGGTAAAGGTAGGGTAAAGGTAGGGTAATGGTAGGGTAAAGGTAGGGTAAAGGTAGGGTAATGGTAGGGTAATGGTAGGGTAAAGGTAGGGTAATGGTAGGGTAAAGGGTAAAGGTAGGGTAATGGTAGGGTAAAGGTAGGGTAAAGGTAGGGTAATGGTAGGGTAAAGGGTAAAGGTAGGGTAATGGTAGAGTAAAGGGTAAAGGTAGGGTAATGGTAGGGTAAAGGTAGGTAAAGGTAGGGTAATGGTAGGGTAATGGTAGGGTAAAGGTAGGGTAATGGTAGGGTAAAGGTAGGGTAAAGGTAGGGTAATGGTAGGGTAAAGGGTAAAGGTAGGGTAATGGTAGGGTAAAGGGTAAAGGTAGGGTAATGGTAGGGTAAAGGTAGGGTAAAGGTAGGGTAATGGTAGGGTAATGGTAGGGTAATGGTAGGGTAAAGGGTAAAGGTAGGGTAATGATAGGGTAAAGGGTAAAGGTAGGGTAATGGTAGGGTAAAGGTAAAGGTAGGGTAATGGTAGGGTAAAGGGTAAAGGTAGGGTAATGGTAGGGTAAAGGGTAAAGGTAGGGTAATGGTAGGGTAATGGTAGGGTAAAGGTAGGGTAATGGTAGGGTAAAGGTAGGGTAAAGGTAGGGTAATGGTAGGGTAATGGTAGGGTAAAGGGTAAAGGTAGGGTAATGGTAGGGTAATGGTAGGGTAAAGGTAGGGTAATGGTAGGGTAAAGGGTAAAGGTAGGGTAATGGTAGGGTAAAGGGTAAAGGTAGGGTAATGGTAGGGTAAAGGGTAAAGGTAGGGTAATGGTAGGGTAAAGGGTAAAGGTAGGGTAATGGTAGGGTAAAGGGTAAAGGTAGGGTGAGGGTAGGGTAAAGGGTAAAGGTAGGGTAAGGGTAGGGTAAAGGGTAAAGGTAGGGTAATAGTAGGGTAAAAATATTAAAAAAAAAAAAAGAAAAAAAAAAAGCAGGTAACAAAATAAATGAATAAAAGATAGGGTAAAAAGTCACTAAATCAATCTTAATTCACCTTATAGCCCTTGAATTAACCTGTATTGCATCCCTATACCCACTAAATCACTCTTACTAATAATTTACCTTATATAATTAAATTTCCCTTTATTTTCTTCCTATAATCACTAAATCACTGTTCATTTACCTTTATTTATAACACTTATCACCTTATAACACTCACTTTACCTTATATCCTTGTATTTACCTTTATTGCATCGCTATAAGCACTAAATAGCACTAACATTACCTTATTTATTTATAGGAATTACCACGTGTAGGTATCGCGGCCTCTTGTAGCTTTCTTATTTTCTTATATCTTTTAATTTCCCTTTGTTTCATCGCTAGAATCACTATAGCACTCTTTATTTACCTTATATCCTTGTATTAAACTTTAAATCACCCCTATTCACTCTCATTAATCACTAATAACTAATATAATCACTAATCACTCTATAATCACTAAATAACTCTTAATTCCTCTTATATCCTAGGAATTTCACCTCTATAATCACTCTTTTTAAGGCCGCCATCCACGGTGCGATCTGGTCTTGAGACCATCGGACAGATCTGGTTGGATCCGACCAGATTGGATCGGGAGTGGGGTGATTTTGGTCTGTCCGACCGACTGACAGCTGGTCGGATGGCGACCAAGCAGTGTTTTTGATTTTTAGATCCGCCAGCTCATCTGATTCAGACCGGATCGCACCGTGTGTGGTCGTGAGGCCAACCGCACCGTGTTTGGTCGTGAGGCCAACCTGATCGTGAGGCCAACCGTCAGTTTCGCCACTGACAGCGTCGCGAGAGGGTTACCAAAATGAATTGTTTCTTTGCAGACAAGCACTTTTGGACATAATTCATCCAATCATATAGAAACTGTGAATGTTTGTGGGAAATAAAAAGCAAAGAGTAAATGGATAAATATAATAAAAATGCAACTTATGAAGTATTGGTATAGAGAAACTCAAGGAGCGAGACAGTGAGCGACAGTGAGGCTAATGTTGAAACAATAATAAAAAAAATAATATGAGAATTATAACTTAAGTGTGTTCCGGAAATAAATAAAAGAAAATAACTGCCTCTATTATATCTGGTGCGAGCGCGGATGATGTTTACGCTCCTCAGCTGTGGTATCAGCTCTCATCAAAAGTAATTTATCGTTGCAGAGAGCCATCATGAGAACCGCCCTCCACCGTTTCTATAGGCCCCCATCCACGGTGCGATCTGGTCGTACGACCATCGGACAGATCTGGTTGGATACAACCAGATTGGATCGTGAGTGGGGTGATTTTGGTCTGTCCGACCGACTGACAGCTGGTCGGATGCGACCAAGCAGTGTTTGGTTTTTAGATCCGACAGATCATCCGGTTCAGACCGGATCGCACCGTGAGTGTGCTGATCGTGAGGCCAACCGTCAGTTTCGCCACTGACAGCGTCGCGAGAGGATTACCAAGATGAATTGTTTCTTTAATGAGAAGCACTTTTGGACAGAGTTCATCCAATTATATAGAAACTGAATGTTTGTGGGAAATAAAAAGCAAAAAGTAAATGGATAAATATAAGAAAAATGCCGCTTATGAAGTATTGGCAGAGAGACTCCAGGAGCGAAAGTGGGCGACAGTGAGGCCAATGTTGAAACAGTAAACAAAACAACAACAATATGAGAAGTGTGTGCCGGAAATATATTAAGAAAATAATTGCCTCTATGAAATTTGGTGCGAGCGCGGATGATGTTTACGCTGCTCAGTTGTGGCATAAGATTCCATCAAAAGTAATTCGATCCTCGTTGCATAGACCCATCATGGGAACCGCTCTCCACCGTTTCTATCACCAACTGAACTGGTCTTGAGGTGCGGTCGGATCGTTAGTGGGTGGTAGGAAATCCATCGGATCAGGTCTGTCGGATCAGATCGTACGACCAATCGCACCGTGGATGGGGGCCTTTCACTCTCTATTTACCTTCTATCCAGCCCTGGGGACGTCCTCACACTGGCCGCTGGCGGTGTTATGCGAGACCCCTGTCGAGTTGGCCTTCTGCGCATGCGCGGCGCCGCGTCAACACAGCAGCCGTAACCGTTAATTAGGTAAAGGTCAGGTTAGGTTAGGTTAATAGGCTTTTACCTGTTTCTGTATACTTAACCTAAGCTGACCTGACCTTTACTCAACCTAACGGTCAGCAGGGACCGTTAGGTTAGGTAGGTAGAGGACAGGCAAATAAGCTTTTACCTGTATTTCCTTATACCTGACCTAACCTAACCTGACCTATTACCTGTTTTTCTGTATAACTAACCTAACCTGACCTTTCTCTAACCTTACGGTCACTGCTGCGGTGTTAAAGCGCCGTCGTGCACAAGCAGAAGCCAATTGAACAGGGATCTCGCAACTCAGGGATTTCACATAACAGCGGCGGGGCTGGCGAGGCAGTAGCGGACCTTATTTACGGTATACAATAAAAGATGATGAATTACTGATATCTATCTATTCATAACAAAGTATCCTTACAATATCTAAACATTGAAATTTACTTATAGTTACGGTGTTATGCAGAAGATAACGTACACGTTACGTATGTTATTTAATGTTGTGTTTGGTTCCAGTTGAAAAAAAAGCTAGTATGTACATCATGCAAGGAGTTACTGAAGTTTGCACCAATCTTAAGAATGAGACATACATGTACAATGTACATTACATATACACATAAACTACCTACATGTACAGGTACAGACATGTAGGTTTACAAAAAAAAAAAAATTCACTGTGCAAATTCCTACATTACAACACAGTGTGTTACGTGGTAGGGTAGTACATGTCACCTACTACCTTACAAGCTCCTCATGCACCTCCATGTGCACTTATTAGCATCTATTTAAAATTAATCGTCTATTTATAATACAATCAGGCACCGTGTTTTGTACGTAAAATGCGAGTTTTCTACACCAACTAAATAACACAACAAATAAACAAAGGATTCCAATTGCTAAAACATTTCATTCCGACGGTTTCTTTTCTTATCCCATTGGATCTCGGTAGAGGTCATCGAGGTCCCAGATCTGGGCGCCTTCCTCCTCCTCCTCCTCACTATAGGGTTCCTCCTCCTCCTCCTCCTCACCATAGGGTGTGAAGGCTTGCCTCTGCCACGCCTGCCAGGATAGAAGAGTCTTTATAACCCCATCGTTGTCCTCCCGTGTACCTCATTTTGTAGAGTTACACGGACAAGAAGACAACTGTGAATCTCATCAAATCTGAACAATAATTACTCATAAAAAGAGTAGAAGACACGCGTAATATTTACCTCATGCTCTGTTGACTGCTCTGTAACGTCATAACTGCTGTAGTTTCCTGTAACATCATTAACACTTACTAAGAGTAGTGAAGGGGATCATCAAACATAAAAAAATAGAGGGGATAGCGGTAAAAAGTGTGCATCAATGGGAAGAAAAACTTGATGAATATCAGAATATAAACAGCAACAGCCAGGGTTGTTTCGTACTATATGCGAACTAAGCGGTTGCACAGGGCCCCCGAAGCCACCAAGGGGCCCCAAGCTTCCATTATTTGCTATTTTTTTTAGAATCTAGTCTCTTTTCCTATTAAGATGCACCAGGTTGATGCATTTGAATATTTAAGGTGTGCCCCCGGACCACCTTAGAGGACTTGGAATCCCCCCACCATAGTTTTACAAAATAGACTCCCAAACAGCATTTCGCATAGGGCCCCGAAAAGGCTAGAAACGGCTCTGAACAGGAGCACACGAACTAAAACTAGTTAAACACTACCATATAAATACAGCAATAGTGAGGTTAGGTTAATTATTTTTAAGGGGTTATAGTGAGGTTTGGTTAGTTACTTTTAAGGGGTTATAGTGAGGTTAGGTTAGTTACTTTTAAGGGGTTATAGTGAGGTTTGGTTAGTTACTTTAAGGGGTTTAGTGAGGTTTGGTTAGTTACTTTTAAGGGGTTATAGTGAGGTTAGGTTAGTTACTTTTAAGGGGTTATAGTGAGGTTAGGTTAGTTATTTTTAAGGGGTTATAGTGAGGTTTGGTTAGTTACTTTTAAGGGGTTATAGTGAGGTTAGGTTAGTTACTTTTAAGGGGTTATAGTGAGGTTTGGTTAGTTACTTTTAAGGGGTTATAGTGAGGTTTGGTTAGTTACTTTTAAGGGGTTATAGTGAGGTTAGGTTAGTTACTTTTAAGAGGTTATAGTGAGGTTAGGTTAGTTACTTTTAAGGGGTTATAGTGAGGTTAGGTTAGTTATTTTTAAGGGGTTATAGTGAGGTTTGGTTAGTTACTTTTAAGGGGTTATAGTGAGGTTAGGTTAGTTACTTTTAAGGGGTTATAGTGAGGTTTGGTTAGTTACTTTTAAGGGGTTATAGTGAGGTTTGGTTAGTTACTTTTAAGGGGTTATAGTGAGGTTAGGTTAGTTACTTTTAAGAGGTTATAGTGAGGTTAGGTTAGTTACTTTTAAGGGGTTATAGTGAGGTTAGGTTAGTTATTTTTAAGGGGTTATAGTGAGGTTAGGTTAGTTACTTTTAAGGGGTTATAGTGAGGTTAGGTTAGTTACTTTTAAGGGGTTATAGTGAGGTTAGGTTAGTTACTTTTAAGGGGTTATAGTGAGGTTTGGTTAGTTACTTTTAAGGGGTTATAGTGAGGTTTGGTTAGTTACTTTTAAGGGGTTATAGTGAGGTTAGGTTAGTTACTTTTAAGGGGTTATAGTGAGGTTAGGTTAGTTATTTTTAAGGGGTTATAGTGAGGTTAGGTTAGTTACTTTTAAGGGGTTATAGTGAGGTTAGGTTAGTTACTTTTAAGGGGTTATAGTGAGGTTTGGTTAGTTACTTTTAAGGGGTTATAGTGAGTTTGGTTAGGTTACTTTTAAGGGGTTATAGTGAGGTTAGGTTAGTTACTTTTAAGGGGTTAAAGTGAGGTTAGGTTAGTTACTTTTAACCCCTTGAAGTCCAGAACGTAGTTTTCATTGTAATTTGACTACCATTAGACGATTGTAATAGATATAAGCAATGTTTTATAGATATAACCTCTTTAGTACCCTTGTTTACTAGCTAATTTGGTATATTAAGTCACCTTTCGTAATTTTATGGCTGACAACAGACGATTTTATATAGCAAAGGAAAGATCTGGGCGTGAAGGGGTTAAGCGGTTATAGTGAGGTTTGGTTAGTTACTTTTAAGGGGTTATAGTGAGGTTAGGTTAGTTATAAGGGGTTATAGTGAGGTTATAGTGAGGTTTGGTTAGTTATTTTGGTTCCTCACCTTGCCTCCCCGTGCGGTCTTCAGAGCCATGCCCGTACTGGGTCCTCCACGAGTGCTTCACCTCTATTAGATCATTATAGATTGCGTCGAAAGGCACGAGGGAGTCTAAGGAGGCCTGAGACTCTTTAACCTTCCTGCTGATTGAGCTTTCTGACGCCTGTGTGTTGTGGTGAGACTTGGTAGTGGTCAAGGACGACACAGAATCGAGGCTGTCACTCGACCATCTGCTGTCAGGAGCTTGTTCTTGTCTCAACGGCCTGCTGTGTCCATCCATCTCCGGCGCGAGGTAGGGGAAGGGACCAGAGCAACCCTTGGCGTGGGGGTAAAAACATGGCTAATCAGTTATTCTATTCTATTTCAAAGATTTTTAGACATGTATTTTCGTTCGTAAATCAGAAATAACAAACTTTATTCTTTCTCCCCCCTACCATGCGAGAGATTTAATATTTACCCTCCCTCTCTCCCTCCCCACCTCCTAAATCAAGCCTTAATTTCAAGCCTCCGAAATTCAAGCCTCCTAAATCAAGTCTTAGTGTATAGCCTCCTAAATCAAGCCTTAATATAAAGCCTTCAAAATTCAAGCCTCCTACCGTAGATAACAGTAAAGTCGCCAGCTGCAATAATGTCGCCAGGCGCCATATATTACGAATTGTAGCATCAC
Source organism: Chionoecetes opilio (assembly GCA_016584305.1). Lineage (NCBI taxonomy): Eukaryota > Metazoa > Arthropoda > Malacostraca > Decapoda > Majidae > Chionoecetes > Chionoecetes opilio. The sequence continues at coordinate 555,640 of JACEEZ010015376.1, forward strand.
TACTGATTTGTATGTGCCACTGAAGATGATCACAGTAGTTTATATCATGACTGTATAAGCTACCCTGTTTCAGCGTTGTTTTATGCTTTGTATCTGCAAGTATATACAGTTTCAAATTTACCTACTCGGTTTTTTTTCGGGCGACGACGACGGCGGGAGGACACTCTGAACATAAACACTAGATAGCGACCTTAGTGTAGCCCGTTACTAGCGTCGCCACTCAGTTTTATTTTTGTAATTTGTTCATTTACTACTATGACACAGATGAAGATGCAAAATTACGCAAAATTACACAGACTCTCCAGATAGCCCCTTCTAACTTTCCTAAAATCAAGGATGTAGATATGTAAGTATTAACGCCACCACACGTCTGTCCATCGAAAAAAAACGTTGTCCTGGCGACTTTAGTGTTATCTACGGTAAATCAAGCCTTAATGTAAAGCCTCCTAAATTCAAGCCTCCTAAATCAAGCCTTTATTTAACCTTGTACCCATTAATTAACCCACGTTCCCCTCTACACCATACCTGCAAGTACCCGGAGCCAATGGAAAATTCACCCGATGACTCGAATACCACGTCATCGTAAATATCCTCCGTGATAAAGGGTTCTGGGGCGGCTAGCGAGGCGGGGTGAGGGGCGGGGATGGTGGTGCGGAGGAGGGGCACGGGCTTGGGGCTAGGGCTGGGGGCACGGTCTTGGGGTCATGTCTGGGGGGCACGGGCTTGGGGCCAGGGCTTGGGGGCTCGGGCAGGGGGCAATGTCTGGGGGGCACGGTCAAGGGGCTATGTCTGGGTGGCACGGGCTTGGGACCATGTCTGGGGGGCACGGGCTTGGGGTCATGGCTGGGGGGCACGGGCTTGGGGCCATGGCTGGGGGGCACGGGCTTGGGACCATGGCTGGGGGGCACGGGCTTGGGGCCAGGGCTTGGGAGCTCGGGCAGGGGGCCATGTCTGGGGGGCACGGGCGTGGGGCTATGTCTGGGGGGCACGGGCTGTGGGCCATGGCTGGGGGGCACGGGCTTGGGACCATGGCTGGGGGGCACGGGCTTGGGGCCATGGCTGGGGGGCACGGGCTTGGGGCCATGGCTGGGGGGCACGGGCTTGGGGCCATGGCTGGGGGGCACGGGCTTGGGGCCATGGCTGGGGGGCACGGGCTTGGGGCCATGGCTGGGGGGCACGGACAGGGGGCCATGGCTGGGTGGCACGGGCTTGCAGCCAGGGTTGAATGGCATCATCATCAGCTGGTGCCTCATTAATTTTTTCTCCCGGTGGAGAAGGATGGTGATTCTTTCGCCCTGTGGAAAGGTGAAACATTGTAACTTTTACAGCAAATACCACGTGTAGGTCTCGCGGCCTATTGTAGCTTCCTTATTTTCTTATATTCTTATAGTGTTATAGACGAGTGAAGAGAAAAACATGGTAACCTACAGTGCTTTGTTATACATTGCTCAAAGAATTATCTTAATTCACGAGGTAAAATGGATGGAGGTGAAGGTGTTGCAAGCATAATTGTCTACAGAATACAGTTAATTGGGGAGGCGGTAGCAGAGTGGTTAGCGTCACCGGGTGGCGTTCTCGAAGACCTGAGTTCGATCCCGAGTGAGACCCATAAATCCAAGATTAATAGACACTAAGTCTATTGATCTTGCATAAATCCACTTAAAATCTTTCTGCACCGTCGAGTGGCCTAAGAACACCCACATGCTGTACATCAACTCTACCTTCGATTGCGAGTGCATCGGAGGACACAGGGAGGCATGAGCTTCTCTCTAATCACAGGCGTCACTATAAAAAAATCCTGCCTGCCAACCATTACAGCCCTCAAGTGAGCCTCCAGGGCAAGGAAGCTAGGCCTTGTTAC
>JACEEZ010015376.1:562500-567500 GCA_016584305.1 Chionoecetes opilio
ATAAAATGACTAACCTAACCTCACTACAACCTAACCAATAACCGATCTAAAGGCGGGAAAGGACAAAAATTTTATCAGGTTAGGTTAGGTTATATTGAGGTTAGGTTAGTAATTTCTTTTTTATTTTCTAATCTCTCCCCCACTTTATTATTACGTTTTAGAGGTATCTGAAGGCATTTGTGAAGGTCTGGAGAAAATCAAACCACTAATAAGGGCGGGAAAGGACTCTAGAATTTTACCAAACGTGGTTCAGATTTCATATTAGTACAATTGAATATTTCTCCACCCATATTTTAAATTATGTTGCTACTAATTTGTGACATATTATGGTACATGCAATGTGACAGTGTTCGAGCAAATAAGAAAGGTCCAGCATTCAGATTTTCATTGAAAAAATATTTTTTCCTCTGGGGTGCGGGACCCTTGCGGGCGCGGGGCCTAGGCCATGGCGTATACCCCCCCCCCTAAATCCGCCACTGCACGCGCGCACACACACACACACACACACACACACACACACACACACACACACACACAAATTTAGGAAAACAAACTTGATAAATATAGATCGATACGGAGGCAGGACCACACAAGAATATCTAAGGCCCTGTATATGCTACAACTACAGGTTAAATACATCTAGAAAACATACACACACTTCTTAGAAACAAACTAGATCAAAGAAAAAAAGTGTAGAACAAAATATACCGGCGGATGAAGTAGTGAGCGCAAGCAATATTTTCACTTTTCAGGAAATGTATGGTAAAATATACCACCACACACACACACACACACACACACACACACACACAACACACACACACACACACACACACCAGAGCTTTTTTTAAGCAAATTTTACTGGGCGACACAAGATAGAGGCAATAATAGAAGAAATAAATATAAATGGAGATAACATTTTTTATGCAGTAATAAGAATGTACTTCTGGATCTAACACACACAGACATGATGAGCCATTGCATCCCAGAAGGATTTTATGAATAAATATCGTGTCGCCCAGTAGCTTAAAAATGTCCTTACTGGGCGACAGTTTTCCATCACTGGGAGACATTTTGGTCGCCCAGTTATGATGTTAAAAAATGCACTGACACACACACACACACACACACACACACATACACACACACACACACACACAGAGAAAACCCTGGGTGCCTTACCATAAACCCCCGTCCTTCATTCGGCTCGAACACCTCGTCTTGAATGATCTTCACCACCTCGCCGCTCACCAGGACAAAGGTGTGCTTGGTCGTGCGCGTACATTTCCCGTCTTCGTAAAACTCGAGGCGCCCCAAACCACTCATAGAGGCGCCGATTAGCAACACGTAGTACTCCTTGAACTTCTGTGTCGCCAGCAGACGGAAAAAAAAAATGGGTGAGAAAAGCGAAAGTGACGTCACATCCCTTGCGTGACGTCACAGCTCGCATTTCCCGCGTTTTTCGCCTGCGCAGCAAGGGCTGTGACGTTACGTGCAAGGCACCTATACTGAATGTCCGTGTGTCTGGGCATACTTACCTGGCACAGGAGTAAATTTCTCTTCAATCTCGGATGATGGAAGGGGAGGGGGGGAAGGGGGAGGGAGAGAGAGAGAGAGAGAGAGTAGTTGGAGTAGAGTAGAGGCCCGAGCCCAACGGTTAATACGTATGAAGGCTCTGCAGGACCAGCTTCTCCCTCCTCTGCAACCCTTGCAGCAGCGTCGCGACGTAGCAGGTCTGTGCGTCGTTTACAAGACACACAAGCAGCATGTCCCGCACCTGGCTGCTCTCCGACAGCCCTGGGCAAGACCACATGGCCACACCACACGAACTGCTGCTACCAGGGACCATCAACTGATCGTCCCTTTTGCCAGGACGGAGACCTCTCTGCGTTCCTTCCTTCCGCGCTACACAAGAATGTGGAACCGAATGGTACAGCAGACACAGCTTCACTCTACCTCGTCACTCCAGACCTTCAGGAGTGCTGTGAACGCTTGGATAAAGCAGCCATAGTATAAGTACCTACCTATAAACCTGTAAACCCTGCTTAAGTTCAACTATGTCTATATATATATTAGTAGTACTGAAAAATAAAATGTAAAATTAGAATAATAACACATGTACATATAAAATTCATTTAGTAGTGAAATAGTGAATTAGAGAAATAGATAATTTAGAATAGTAACCCATGTATGTATGTTAAGCTAGGAATAATTTACACATTCTTAAAGTCAAAGATAGTTCTCAGTAGTCCAGCTGAAGCTCCTGACTGTAAAACCTATAAGAATAAAGGTAAAAAAAAAAAAAAAAAAAAAAAAAGAGAGAAAAAAAAAAAAAAAAAATCACAAACTACATGATATCAATAAAGTATTTTCTCATTACGATGCATCCATGTGGTAAACAGTGCAATGAAAAACAGGAGAATATATTTTCATCATAAACACAAGTTCGTCACCTAATATTAACTAAAGACAACTAGAGCACGCAGAAGCAACCAAGATAAATAGACATATTATCACTATCATTATATTACTAGCGTATACTACTACTATTAATTAATAGCTACATACTATTAAAAGTCTATAGATCTTGGAAGAAACAACACACACTACCGTAGATAACACTATAGTCGCCAGTCACTTACCACTGCACTAATGCCGCCAGGCACAATATATTACAAATTTTTGCCTCACTACAGACTTGTATGTGCCATTGAAGAGGCATGCACAGTAGTTTATATTATGTACATCACACTACCATGTCTTCAGTGGCACATAAAAGTCTGTAGTGATGCTAAAATTCGTAATATATGGTGCCTGGCGACATTAGTGCAGTGGCAAGTGACTGGCGACTATAGTGTTATCTACGGTGCCCTGCGACCATATTATACACGCCACAGTCCGCACTCTAGCCTCCTCACGCGGCGCGCACACTTTCCTACCTTAGCGAAATTCCCTTTGGAAAGATAAGACAATTTTCCTTCCTTCACCGTCGAGTTATCCATGGCTAGCAGGGGTCCAGGCGGTCCTTCAAATGGGTAGAGGGGTTCAGGGTAACACAACAGCAGTTCACCACAACACTGCCACACAACAAGATAGGCTATACTCACGTCAGCACAGATTTGTAAGGAGACGCTGCACACAACTCCCTCACCGGAAATCCTGTTAGGCATTTTGTCACAGATAATGCAGATAATAAAAGACGATGTATACGTACAGACAGCCGCCTTGCAAGATTATGAGTATCAATAATTATAATAGTTATGTAAAAATACTTTATGCAAAGATGCTTGAATTTGATCACTGCTTTGCGTCCAATACTGATTTATGTTTGTTGATACATGAAAACAAAACGAACGGAGAAAATTGCCAGCAAATTTTTTTCTTTTTTCCTTTCTCTCTCTCTCTCTCTCTCTCTCTCTCTCTCTTAACACACACGAACGTAAAGAGAGAGAGAGAGAGAGAGAGAGAGAGAGAGAGAGAGAGAGAGAGAGAGAGAGAGAGAGAGAGAGAGAGAGAGAGAGAGAGAGAGAGAGAGAGAGAGAGAGAGAGAGAGAGAGAGAGGGTGGGGGGAAGGAAAATATTTAATACGCAAGTTGTGAAATCTATCCAAGCTCAAAACACAAATAGAATGTTAATTAGAGAGACTGCTCAACTCAAAAGCAATACACACAAATATTGAAAAGTAAAAGCATGTTCACATCAAAACACACACACACACACACACACACACACACACACACACATGTGTTGCTGGAAATTGGGGGTCACTGGTATGGGGGTTTTATGACTGGTCAACGTTACTTGACTGATATTATTTGGGGATGATTTGATAAATGATTACAACTTGAATGAAGAATTTAACTTAGTCTTCTGACTTCACTATATGATTATAGTATGACCACGTCTCACTGCGGAGAGTACTGAGAAGGGGGATGTACTTAAGGGGAAAGGATAATAAGGTTTAGGTTATGGGATTTGCTGCCACCAGCCCTGACGAGTATTTCACTATGATTACTCCCGGGGCACGTTAGATTAATATTAATATTAGATTGATCTTGGTAGTCGTGGTTGGTACGAGGGGTTATACCGAACAAGGCTTGGACTCTTGGAAGTGTGGGGAATTATTTTCCTAATACAGAATAATCACCTGGGTTTTTATAATAACACAAGAACTATATTTGTAAATGATATCCTATTTATTTTGGTGACATGGTAAGTCTCTCACTTGAGATCATCTTCAGCATATAAGGGTTAACACTATACCGAGAAAACTCTACTCAGAAATAAGAAACTTGACTTCACACCCTGACGTAGGAATTTTCCTAAGTTATGAGATAAAGCTCTAATGAGCATAAATCTCCTTCACTAGAATTACTATTCAGGGAATTGCCCTACACTAGGTAACATACCACTTAATATTTATAAATCACACATGGAAGATAGGTATCTAGTAGAGAAAGAAAATGGCGAGACAGTGTTGTATGTGTTACAGTAAGACCATGTGGCCGTTTGAGGAGGTTTCGCGCCAACCTTCAAGAGCGCAGAGAGAACAAACTTCGTTAATAACACTTATAAGGATGGGCGGAACATCTATGCCTTAGTGACACTGAACTGTACCTATATATTTATATAGAAATATATAGATGTAATATACTAAGGGAGAAAAAACACCGGAGCCAGGGGCAGATGTCTTACCTTCAAGAGCGCAGAGAGAACAATGACTCGTGCCCTGCGGGCTTTCCGCACCAAAAAAAGGAACTTGTTTGGAAAGTCTCACCGTGACCTTAAATGAACAACTTATAATCCCGAACCAACTATTTAAGTAATGAAAACTCGCGTATCCCCCGAAGAGGCCGTCCCTAATACAAACTGGCTACTTTGATGTAAGAGAATTTAATGTCTTTAATCTAATATTCACGAAGGATGGTTTTATATGTAATGTCGACAATCCGAACACCTATTTCAGAGTGGAGTGGTATGGAAATCGTGTTTAGGACTTT